>CABFWB010004791.1:0-14239 GCA_902151455.1 Timema bartmani | reverse complement strand
CCCTTCAGTAAACTACCCTTAATTTTAGGGGTAGATATCCAATTCCAAAAACCCCTCGGGGCAACCCTATGAAAACCCTAGATATCAAGTTTCAGCTCAATCGGTAAAATAGTTTAGGCTCTAGTTGGAGGTACAGACAGACAGACAGACAGACAGACGGAAATTCAAAAACCACTTTTTCGGATTCAGGAAGTCATGAAACGTCAAAATTCATCAAAATCTCGAGTTCGAATTTTTTGACGATCACCATACTTTCTCTACCTGTAAGATAGAGAGAAAGTAAAAAGCACAGTACATCCTTTTAAATATTTCAAAGAAATATTTGTTAACTAATCATTAAAAAGTTTATCACAATGGATAATATTATAGAGTATACAATTGAGTAAATAAAAACATGTCTTAAAGCAGTTTCAGAATGTATTACAACAACATGTAAAGTTATACCTTTTGTGCTGTAACAATACATGCAGAAATTTTTTAGTTGATTTACATAATCACCAACACTAACAGTACCAAATCAAAATGTATAGTATGTAAATAAATCCATCCAATAATTCTGTGAATAAATATTGAGTGAAAGAATAACTTTTTCTTGTCAAATTACTAACTTAAACTCTTTGTTGGATGCTGCTATCTAATCTATTTTTATATTTCTTGAGAGTGAAGACAAAATAATTTGGCTTCAAAGAGATCTTAATCTATTTTTAAGAACTTTAAGGTTAGAAAAAACCCTCTCACACACTACTTGCACACAGCGTCATTACAAATTTGAAAGCGGCGGCATTCAGATTAGTGAAGAATCCAGATCATGCTGATATTTCATGAAAAACATAAAATGCTCAACGTTAACACTTAGAAAATTTTTCGAGGATGGAATGTTCTTTCATACAAAGTGCGAAATTAACATATTTGTCTTAGACATCATCAAGCTCATCCTCATCTTCAGACTCACTATAGCCAATATCATTACTGAGGGAACTTCAGGTTGTAACACTCGCTCTCTCTCAATTAACTGTTGCCAAATCTCCTCCCTCTCATTTATGTCGAAAGGGGGTCTGCCGAGGTAATAAGAAGCTACTGGCAGCAGCAGAATTTCGAAATGAATGGTTTTCTATGTTTGGACAATTTCTCATCGTAAAATCTTTTCTTGATTGGAATTCATACTTCCGTAAAATCATCTTGCATATTTACAAGAGAGTTATCTTTATAATATTTCAAATATTTTGAGCAAATGTTTGACATTTTTGGAGGATTTTTAAGAAATAACATTAATTTGTTTAGCTTTAATTTGCTCCAACAATGTTTCAATTGTGTTCTATACTTTTAGACAATTTATAATATTTGTTTGTAACATTATTGATACTAGAGAGGTCGCAGAAAGTAAATCTAAAATAGTTAGCACCATCAGAACATTTTTTATATGAGCTACCTTGCTTCACATCTACTAAATAAATAGTACAATGCTAAGCACGTACTTACTCTTTTATCTTAAAAGAGAGACATTTATTAAAAACTTGTAGGATGTGTAAAATGAAATAACATATATTGTCGCAAAAACACTCCACCAAAGAGCATAAATGAAATTATATTCAGTGTTAAAGAAAAATTGGCGGAAAAGGAACATTTCTGTCAACCAAAGAGGACAACAATCAATTTCAGATTTCAAAGACCAGAATAATATATATATTTAATAATAGCTCAGAAATTTCTGATTTTGTAAAAAATATCTTTCAAATAAAATATTTTTATTTTTAATAACACTACAACTTATAAATGATAAGTTATTTTATATCTCAAATAGCTGTTGGGATATGATCAAAATCGAATGTTTCTGCCAATGTAATACCCTCAAAGTCGTTTTCATAGAAAAGTGAGGGAACGTAAAGTACCCTCAAAGTCAGTTTTATGGAAAAGTGAGAGCTGCAATTTTTTTTTTATGTCAAACAGCTCCTAGATATGAATCTTAATCAAAATCGTTTAAGCAGATTTCAAGAAAATATTTTTTTTTCTCTTTTTGCTTCTTAGTAAACTACACTTAATTTTAAAATTAGATGTCTAGTTACCAAAAAAATAATCCTTTGGTTAACCTCATAAAAACCCTAAATACAATGTTAGAGCCCTATTAGTAAAATAATTTTGGGTCCAGACCGAAATACAGACACAGACAGTTGGCATTGCAAAAATATTTTCAGTTACAGGAGGTTATGAAATGTTGTCTTTTCTATCAAAATCTTGAGATTGGTTTTTTTAATGTTCATAATACTTCTCTCTTTGATGGATCTTTAGTAAGTAGAAAGAAACATTTGTTACAAATATACTGGATTCACACTCATTTTCATTAAAGTCCGTTATAGAATTAAGAGCCTTATGTCTACTCCATAACACTTGGCTCCTATCTTTTTTAAGAGATACAATTTAACACGACTGTGCGGAAGGTCGCCCCTTAGTATAAGGTTTTCACACTGTAATTTTTTATGGGAGTTGCTTAATGGAGGACTCCTTGACTAATCCAAATAAATTTACCACCATATTACAATTAGCAGTGGAATCATATTGAGGACAATGTGTGTTGATCAGGGAGAAATTTTTGAAATTGAAATAGGCTTGAATGCCATTGCCTTTATGCCACCCACTCTAATAAATGAACTTGAGACAACATTTACCATTTTAATTTCTAATTTGTTGAGCTCTGACTAAAGAAATTGATACAATTCCTTACCGTTAGAATCATCCACTACTATTAATTGCAGCAAACTTTACTATATTTTAACATGATTCACAAAACTAACACAAAGGGGTAACTGGTCCATTATGGCCACATCTTGTGCACCATATATCCATCATCAAACTATAAACGACTGATTCCCGAAGATTTCTCAAAATTAAATTTTGTCATAGTAAAACAAATAATTTTTCTCTGGAAAGGGACATTGGGAAGAGGGACATGTCTTTACCTCAAATTTGTATAGGATGGAAGAAAATATAATTGTTTCAAATGTGTGATAATTTATTATGGTGCAAGAGATTTTTAATTCCCCTTAAGAAAATCCCGTCCCAAACTGAACACAAATTGTTATAGTTATTGGGAACCCGTTGGCCTATTCTGGTTGGCGATCGCCAACTAGCCGATCTGGTCAGGCCGACGCTGTGTGTAAGAGCCTTGATATATCACTTACAAGAGGTGCAACAGTGGTGTATCAAGTAAAACTGATTTCAGCAGAACTTTGGAAGGCCATAAGACATAATGTTTGTATGATAATTTTGGGTTATTTTATGGTTTACTATCCACACCTAAGCTACTTCCCACAAAAATTGATCCATCATGTATATACATAGAGTGAGAAAAGGGGGAGCGGGAGGTTGGAGAGAACCTTTAATTTAAATGTTATGTTTACAAGAAGTAGGAATTAAATAAACTAAAAAAGATGTGTTCAGATATTTTGTATTCATTGTCAAGTTAATATTGGCTACTTAAAACCATAGTCATGCCATTGATATCCTAAGATAATTCTACAGGATACATAGTTTGGCTGCAATCTTTTAGAATAGATTAGTATTCACAGAGTAATACACACCTAGAAAACTTGGTAATATGTTAATTACCTGTAAGGGTGACAAATCAAGTATAAGTAAAGGAAAATTTAAAAAATTCATTGGTATTTTCAGATATTTGTGTGGTGATTTTCATCATACTTTTTTTTTACATCCATACATACTTTTTTAGTCAAGCCATATCATTGCACTACTGGCTTGCTAGGCCTGGTGTAGCTTCATATGCCCTATAATCTATCTTGAGACTTTAACAGGCAAACCATCCAGCCCTCTGCCATTAATTCATCACAGTGAAAGGTCAAACCCACATTTCACCAATGATAAATTGTTCACCAATACCAGGAATCGAACATGGGACCCTTAGCTCACTAGACAAATATGCTACAGACCAAGCTAAGGTGTTGAATATTATCAACATACAAATAAATACTATTATTCATATTTAAGGTTCTAACTAGTAGGTTTCTGCCCTATGTAGTGTCTTCCTAGCTATTGTACACCCAGGGCACACCATGATATTTCACTAAAAACAAATACAAAGCTGACACTTTTTCTCTTTCTTTGTTTTATAAATACACTAGTGGTTACATGTTCTATGGCCTCAAGCTCACGATATATGTAAAGGTAATTTAAAAAAAATTCAAGATGAAGATCCTAAATTTTCCTTAAGTAAATAAATGTTGGCCTTTTGTATATTTTTCTTAACTCGCCACTGGTTTTGCAGTCTAAGGAGTAAGGATCACAATTTAAAAGTAAATATTCTATCTGTGTGCACATTCTAAAATTTCCTTAAGTAAGCTACATATGCCAAGTTTTCTATTTCTATGTTTCTTGGTTTTTGAGTACCCCCATATCAATGGTCATGTGATTTATGGTAACAAACTTGCACTTTATGAAGAATAAGGGGAACACCTTAAAATTATATCTGAGTATGGCTATAAAGTGTAAGCTTTCTTATATATATATTTTAATACATCAAATATATATATCCTGAAATTTTCCTAAGTACTCATGTCAAAAATTAAAATCTAAATATATTTTCTCGGAGTGTAGAACCTATTGTTTCCTTAAGTAGGTAAGATTATAAGGTTTCAACATTGTTTGTCTCGTCATCTAATTTTACAAATATGAAGACTTTAACTCTATTTTAAATTCTCTTAACCTAAAACAAAGAGGAAACTTTAAGTACAAAAGCATTTAAACAACAATTTGAAAGTTTTTAAAGTACATTCCTTCTCTTAATTTTCTCAAATATTTTGCTGTCATTGGATGCTTCCATAAACATATACAATCACAAAATGTTACTCTGCCAAAAGTTGCTCAGTTGCTAAACAATGTTCTGCAAAGTATGTTGGAATCCAGGAACAATTTAAGTCTCTTCTATGAAAGTGCAACAAACATGGCATAGAATAGAATAGAACCAAAATTTCAAGATACACATTAGAGTAAAGTCAAACAATTAGCTGGTGAGCTATGCAAGGATCTGAGGATTATGAATGCAGAACATTGTATTAAACTGGAGTATTCAAAGTTACCTTCGACTAAGCTGTAATGGACCTTCATAAACGTTTGAAAGTTTAAATTATATTTCTGATAACTTAACCTGACTGCATCCTAAAACTCTAAAAAACAACTGATCAACTAAACTAGGATGCAGAACGTATGAACTTATGTTTTGCTTTAATGCTCAACTCTCATCATTCAGGGCTAGTTATAGAACACAAGCAACTAAAATGTCTTCAATAAGAGAAGTAGCTGAATTGGTAATTATTCTAATTAATGCCCATATCTCTGCTTTCCAGGATATTTTAACCTTACTTTTATTATCTCTAACTCTGCCAGAAAATGTGTCACTTGTTTACAAAGTTCAGTTTTGAAATTAAAATTAATGCTTATTCACTTGAAAACGAATGAGTCTGAGAATTAAATACCAAGAATAACGTAAGAAATGTTGTAGAAATGAAATCCAGAAAAGTTAAAATCGAAGTGTATCTAGCTCCTAATAATATATATTATAGAAGACACCAACATTTCATTTTGAAGTTTTTCTTTTAATTATGAGAGTTGACTTCTTTTATTGTTACCCTAATCAATGACTACTTTTTAAAACAAAAGGCTTGAATTGATAACACTATCCTAATGATTAAGTAATAATTGATACGTGGTAATAGCACCAACAACTTAACAAGGATTTCGAGATTTTTAGGTTGGAGTGGTATGTTTTAGTTAAATCGAAGACCAATTTATAAAAATTAATTCAAAACATAACTAGTAACTAATTTTTATTTCACCCAGCCATATTTGTCTTATCAAAATTTTTATATATATATATATATATATTTTTTAACAAGATATTATATAATTGTATGCAAAAAGTATATACATTTTACACTCAGAAGTTCTTATATATATTATTGATTAAAATTTTAAGCTGCATTACCACATAAGCTCAAAATTATTTTTTTGGAAAGTTCACTTTAAGTAAAAATAATTTTCTCTAAAGGCCCATTAACTAACGTTGTAGCAGCACCCTCACTCTTTATGTTACACAAATGATTACCTTATATTTATTTATAATTAATTTTGAATGAAAGATTTTATAAACTGAACATCTTAAAACATTTACACCTCTGCTAAGAAATACTTTAACATGTTTTCATTTTAAATTACTCTCAGGCATCGTGGGGTCTAAAAAGGCAGCTATATGACACAGAAAGCCATGGTGCGGTTGTAGTTACGTTGGAGAGTACAAGCATATCCGCATGTAGTTCTGGCTCTCTAGTCAGCAAGGGACGTTTTGTTGGTCTCTGCCTCAGGTATGTCTTATTGAATAACTATAGATAAGTTTTAATCAATCATATTTTCATTAAATACAATTTAAAATGGAAGTTCCCATTCTTAAAATATGTGAAACCAATAAAAAAAATAGATATTTAAAAAATATTATGCTTCATATTTAATTTCATACTGTGAAAACTAGTTTCACTCATTACTACCTTTTACCCATATATTTATTAAATAATAAACTTTATAAACTTGACAAGAAAAAGGCTTGTTAAAACCCTCATGAATGTTGAACCTAATTAACAAATCTCATTAGCAGACGCCACGAGTTTCTTGCTGTTTAAGTCCTAATCATATATAGGACTTTAATCAGTAGTGCTTACAGGATTGCAAAGTAGAGGGGGATGGTTTGGGGGAAAGTCCCCCCAACTACAGGTTTTTTTTTTCTACCATCATATACACCAAGAATCATGTGTTAAACTGGGAGATCTGGAACCTGCCGCAATCTTCAGGACTTTCATCACTTCCTAGATTGCTAAAACACCAACTAGTACTACTAGGGAGGAAGACACAAGGAAGGATGTGTGACACTTGTTATTTTCTTTGCTCACAATATTTAACTGTTCATAGCCCTACCTCCCCCCCACCATTTTATTTTCTCTTAGGTTCTGCGTGGATCTCAGGGCCTCCCCGAATTAGGTTAGGGGACTCGAGCCCCCTCAAGGCCACCCCGTGGTTACACTACAGATTTTAATTTATAAAATATGAAATGAAAATTTAAAATAATCGATCATAAAATATGTAATCAAGTTTTCACATTGTTATCTTGTATACATTACATTTTTAATGTTATAAGACATATTTTAAAAACCAAATAACTTTGATTTTGTTGATCTATGATATTCACAACTTATAACAACTTATTATTTAACTAAACAACATAATGTTTTAATAATAATCAAACAAATCTCATTAGCAAGATATATTTTTACTGTTCATGTAGGAATATCTAGCTTGTTCTTGACAATTAGTTAAGTATTTCCAAAACTTTTAGAAAAAATAAACTTATGATATGGTATGATAATAAGACAGTGTAGAAACAGTTAACAATATTGTAAAGTAAGTGATAGTGAAGGAAGCTAACCTGAGAGGATAGTTAGGTTAGGCCTTTATAGGAACAAACACACTTCTCTCTTTATTTCTTCTTACACTCTTACCATCTTCCCACCTCCACAGTAACACATTATTTTAAACTTTCGGAAATATTTCTTTATTCATATAGAGAAATACACATAATATATATATATTGTTTTAATTTTTTGGAAATTTTACTTTTTTAAATAAAGAGACACATATAAATATATATGTGTTTCTTTATATAAAAAAGGAATATTTCCAAACATTTAAAACAATGTGGAAGTGTGAATAAGTGGGATGTGTAAAAGTTTAAGGAGGAATAAAGAGAGAAATTCCATTGTTCCATAATATTACCAAGTAAGCCTATATGATAACTTCTGAACATTAGTAAAAGATAAGGGCTAGTTTAAATTGTATAAATAATATTCCAAGTACAGTAAATATCCAAATATGTGCAAGTTAAATGTATGAAAAAGCTCAATATTAAAACAAGTAGCACAATCGTTAAGTTGTAAACAAAAATAATAAATATCATTATTTACCACACAATTTTATTAAACATTTTTGTGGTCGATTATGAATGTGCATAGCCATAGCTAGATAATGTGTTGTTGAAATACTTAAAGGAAATATATGTTAATAAAATATTATTTTATAAGCTCCATACAGCTACAAACTAAATGTTTAACAAAAGGCAATAAAATATAATTTCAGCTATTTTATTTTCCTAATAGCATAATTAATATTTATACTCTAATGACTTTCACTCTCCTAATATTTCAAAGCTTAATCTCTAACTTATTTTAGTTACATCTTCAAATAAAACAAATTATACATTATTTCTAATATATTTAATCTCCTATCACATCCCAAATTTTCACTTCCTTAAAATGGAGATTTAAAAAAAAAACTTTTTTTAAAATATTATTGCCAGACTAGAAGGTTAACAGCAACCCTTCAAAGCTTTGTAATTTGCTCAGAAGCCTAATTTACACCTAGCTGAAAAATTAAAACTAAAACGGTTTCCTGGATGGACACATAAATATGCCACAAACCACATTATTATCAGGAGCTTACTGTATATAATTATTATCAAGGCCAGCTTTTTTACAAGCTGATCGAAAAGTATTACTAGACATACACTATTCACTTTTTTGGCAAACTTTTTTTTTATATCCACTAATATTTCACCCAGAATATGTAAGAGCTGTTCAGCTTTTTTTTTTCTTCGTTCTAGGAGTGGTTAACAAAAGAAACTGCAAATTGTGATAATAAGGTGCCACTTGGGAGACGTGTTCAGAAGAATGATATAAGATCGGGAGACACGATGACATTCAATGCAGGACGCCATTTTCTAAGATGGCGGCGAAAAACATGAAATGCCTATAGCTTGACTATCTTTTGTCCAATTTTGATTTTCTTTTTTTGTTTTTTTAATGAAAGCTTGTACAAAATACAACAACTTTGGTTACAACATATTTCAGAGTAAACTTGCTAGTTTCCTTGGAAATGAGTAAAATAGGTATCTTCCTAAACTTTTTCAAATTTGTTTGGTTAGATCGTTTTAAATCACATAAATGCAAACAAAAAACTGTTTTTGCTAAAAATCAATCCTTATTCTGTACAAAACGCGTTTTTGTATTTTTGTTTCTGATAGTAACATTTTTTCATTTGTTTCTTATTGGACCATTACGAAGTGAGTAAAAATTGAACCAAAGCAAAATTGGAGATTTGGTATGTCCCATACGAAAAAATCAGGAAAGTGACACTTCACCCTCTATACGTTGGCATCCAATCCATTAGGATTTAAGGCGATTGGTGCTTTTCCACCAGACATAAACTTTAAAATGTTAGCTGATGGAAGTGGTTTGGAGAGAACACAAATCCTGTTATTTGCAATTTAACCTCCAAAACCTCAGTCGGGCTCAAAAGCGCGTAGAATCAAATTGTTCAAGCACACCCATATCAACCCTGGACTTATCTCATAAAAGTCATTCAGGTGGAAACTATCCATCACTTCAGCCAACCTCCAGTCAGCCTTCACAAATTGGGAAAACTTGCTTTTTTTTTAAGAAATAAAATTCTAGGAATGCACAACCTTTCTCTGTTGCAACTTTACTGGCTGAAGGGTCCTAGCAGTGTAGGTGTAAGGTCTCAGAATTCTATGATAGGGGTGCGGGGTTCAAACCCCGGTCCCGGCACAGATTTATCTGATTACCAAACCCTTCCTTCACCTTTGGCAAAGTGTGTGCTTTCACGCTTTGTGAGTGTGTGGAATGCCAGGCCCCTCACTGTGCTTCGGTACCAACGTTAAACTGTAGGTCTCCTCTGCTTTCCACCACCATCATTCTCACATATCATCCTACCATCTGAGGATTTTTAAATTTTTTTGAAATTCAAACTTCCTTGTACATTTGTCACGACATCTTATTCTACTATAAATCAGAACCTTTTTTGCTTTATTCATTTTACAATCTGCATAATATACATTTAATTTCAAAATTTTAACACACAAACTATCTGGAATTTAAACCTATATCTACAACTGGTTCTAATATTGTCTAAATATCAGTTTGCCTCAAACTGTGGCAGTTGGTCGGCCCCGGGTATTTTAATTGCCCGGTACCCTCCCCTGAATGATCTCCCAGTTGCCACCTGGGACCATATTTTCAGAGCCCCTAGGACATCAAGCGGAGACGAGCATCCCCCTATCAACCACCTGGGGAGCCGCCCTATTGGAGTTGGCAGATCCGTTTACTATGTAGCAAAACCACTAATTTTCTTTTATTGAACTGTGAATCATAATTGTTCTTACTTTACCTATTGGAGTTACATTTGCCATATTTAGTTATTCATTTTGTTATATCTACTTTAAGTCCTAAATTTACTTAAACTAACTAATATCTAGTGCTGTATTCTGCCTTTTCAGTTCTGTTACTTTTCCTTGTGGGGAGACACATGTTCTTTTCTTCTCTGGTCACTTCGTCCCGTGACCAGTCGACATCCTTGGAGTGCTCAATGGCCCTAGCCCAGCATCACGCTTGTTTCCAAGCTGGCAAGACTATTTGAGTTAGGAGCTATCTTCTCCGGCATATTTTTTATTTTCCTCTTTATCTTCCTTTCTCTCTAGCTGGTATTCCATACATCTCTGGGTTCATCAGCGATTACTACCGTTGGTATACCTGAGTCGCCTTCCCTCGGCTAGAGCACTAGATGTGTCCAGAGCTCATCAAGATCTTGTCCATCCTCCCCTTTAACCTCATTTCCAGGGTTTGTTTGCTACATCAGATTGGTAATGTCCCTTCTGAGTCTGATGTTATTTCTCTCTCTTCATCAACCTCACTCGTCACTTCCTCCTCTGTTGTTTCTTTCTTTCTGTTTTGTCCCTTGGCTTTGTACTCTCCTAGTCTCCTTCTTTCTTTTAGTTCGTCAGTTCGTCCATATGTCTGTCCCTTTCTCTCTTTGATACCCTATTATATATCTCGTCGAGGTAGCTCCACCAGTCCACATCCCTCAATATATTGTATATGGCGTTTGCATGTATAGGTATTAATAGCGCCGTTATCTTGCCTTCTGTAAATATACACTCTAAGGTCATGTGATCCGGTGTCGCCTTCTCTCCGCAATAGCATAAGTCAGTCTCACTCAAGTACCTCCTGAAGAGGGGTGCTCGATATGGGCCATGTCCAGTAAAATAGTGTACAAGCCCCTGGGAAGCTTGAAGATGCCTCATCCCCAGTCTTTCTTGCACATTCAGGAATAACTGGAATGCCCTTCTGATAGTGTCACTCTCTTCCCAGTCTGCTTGCCATTACCCTAGGAAAGTGTATCTTATGCCATTCATGCTACTTACACCATTGGCTGTCAATTTTGCGACTCTCTCTAGTTCACCTTTCTTGAGCCAATATCCAGTGGCCCTCTTCCGCACCTCTAAATCTAGATTCCAGACACCTAGGGTGACGCACAACGCGTTTGTTGGTACCAAGTTGCATGCCCCATAAATTCTCATGATGACCTTCCTCTGAAGACTTCTGAGTTTCCTTTAGGCCCTATCTCCTCAATAGGTGCGTATACATTTGCGAGCCGAACTGTTTGCAAGCTACTCGTGAACCGTTCGTTGAAATTATTTTCACAACGAACTTCCAGCGATCCATGGGAAAGGAAGGAACCAACCGCGAGCCACCAGCAGTCGTTTGTCATCGGTGCGTGTACTTGCATTCATGTCTCCACGCGAGGAAAATTACACGATTTTGGTAATAAGTGGTGCGGCTTTAGTGATGGCTAGTTTGTGCAAGAAAAAAAGGAAACGACGACGTAGGTGGCACATTGACCTGTATAATAAACGCACTGGTACAGGGCTTATGATGGACTTGAAGTCACAAGAAATAAGTAATATAATATGTAATAACCAAATTTGTTGTATTTTGTACAAGCTTTCATTAAAAAGAAAGTAAATCAAAATCGGACAAAGGATAGCCAAGCTATAGGCATTTCATGTTTTTCGCCGCCATCTTAGAAAATGGAGTCCTGCAACAAATGTCAGTATGTCTCCCGATCTAATACTATTCTTCAGGCCATAAATAACACGTCGTCCAAGCGGCACCTTCTTATCACAATTTGCAGTTTCCTTAAGATATTTTGTGTGAGCTTATGCCACTAAAATTTGGAAATATTTTTGTTAACCTTGGACAATTCAGTTGGCTGCTCCCCATAGTCTGGCTCAGTGCAATTTAGAAATGCTATAAGTAGGCCAATAGTTGAATTGAAAACATTTTACATTTCGCATTGGTGTACATGCAGAATCATGGCATCTTCCCAAATGGTCAGGTTTATATAGGTTGTGTTTTCCTAATAGTTTTCCATTTGCTATTTATGCAAAACTTTTCCACACCTACTTCACTAATGTAATTATGGGGATAACCCACATATACAATGCACAAAAAAAGATGTGTGAAATGCATTACTCTTTTAAACGTTTGCCAATAATTGTTGTGGGGTAACTCTTCTATCACCCTTTATACCCATTTCATTTTATCTCTAAATAATCAACTTTTATACAATACTGTGGTTAATATATTAAATTTAATTTGTAGTTCATAAAATACAACACATCATGTCAAGTTTTAAATATCCTACTTATTATATTGATTAATACAAACACAAAACTCTTAAAAAAATTCAAATAGAATAGAAACATTTCGCTATAATATTGAAATAATATATATATATAAGGGTTAAAAATGCATAGATATCCTAAAAATGATTAATAACCTTTAAATAGCCTTTTCTTTATATTTGATTAAATTGATCTCTACAAAATTGTGCTATTTTATACTCTCTTCTTAGGTTTGCAGATGATTTCGAAACTAGTCTTGATGATTGGAAGCCAGACATGAATGATAGTGCTATAATGAATTTGTGTGTTGTGTCTGAAGGTACTTATGAAGTATGTAGTCGGACCATCGCACAAAAACAAGGAAGTACAGGCAAGTTTTTAACATGTAATATTCATAATGGAAGTGTAACAATGTAAATTTATATCTTATAACTTATGTTTGACTAAGAAAATACATATCATGTTAAAGTAAGTACCTCTTTTTTATATTGTTTCCATTTATTTCCTGATTTAACTAAATTTGTTTTATTGGTGTCTATAAAATTCACTTTATTAATAAATTAACCCATTCTTGATCATGCAAGAAATTATTTGCATAACAATGAAAAGTTGGGATCTACTAAAAACCAAACAGGCTATAACAGTCTGTTAACTTTCAAGAAAGTCTCAACTTTTCAGAAGTCTTAAATTACATTCTGGTCTACCACATCATTATTCACATTCATTTTTTCTATTCAGTTTAAGTTACTAGCCCAAATTAGGATTAAAACTGGTTATACATCTATCTTCATATTATTTTCATCACTGGTAGAGTTAGCCCAGCTCTAGTGTGCTTGACTCTTGAGATCAAGGTCAGAATCCTGGCTTACACATTGATGATCTTTTTTTTGACATGTTTTTCCAGCTCATTTATAAGCAAAGGGTTTTACTAAGAGGGTTTGGAAGAAGGGATTATCTTAGGTTTTTTTTTACTCAGGAGGCCTAGGGCTAGTACTAATAAAATACAGCAAATTTGAATATGTACCATAGGATGTTATTCATCTTTCTTCCAAGTGACTGATAGTGTATTTCCTTGAAGTTCACCTACTTATCTGGTATAACTAAATTGGTTAATGTAAGTAAAATATAGTAGAATGCATATAAATAAATAATAATTAAATTAAATATGATCTTTATTTCAATAAAAATATCTTAGTAGCTAAACTAAATTTCATACTATTGGCTTCCAATATAAAATATAGTAGGGCTGGGCTGATGCTGATTATTAATCCGATAATCGCATAACTGGCGATTCCGATGATCGGTGTTTGAATCTCCGATTATTTATGCCGATTATTCAAAATGTGGGGGTATATTATAAGTCCTAAAAAAATAATATTTTATGTCCTAAAAATATAATATTTTATCTCTACTCTCTCCTCTCGTATGTGATCGATGAATAATTAGCTTGTTCTTAGCGACTTATGTTTGAAATAAACAGCACATCCAACATTCCAAACAAAATATATCAAAATAAATATATTTACCATAGGTCTTTTTCCAATTTATGCACGTTATTAGAAATAAAGACACTCACAAGTAACAAATCTAATAATCATAAAATAAAATATTAGCAGATTGGTGTTGTTTTATTTTGATTTGTTAAAGATG
>CABFWB010004790.1:39768-53721 GCA_902151455.1 Timema bartmani | reverse complement strand
GTGCAACAGCACAGCTAGGTATTTTTTATGTCTGTTTAGAAACACATGTAATTAAAATTGAAGAACGTACGCAAATAAATAAGCAAAAAGCCTAAAAATCTTATTGTTCAACAATGACTTGTATAGCCTTACGTGTCTAACGTACTTAAATAAATTAACAAAAGCCTAAAAGTCTGATTGTTCAAATATGACTTGTATCCTATATATTATAATATATAAAAGAAAACCTATTATAAAATAATAAACAGCTTGATAAGAACAATACAACTACATATATTATTATTATTATTATTATTATTATTTAGCACCACGTCTTACTACCCGTTCGGGTTATACGCTCAAGTACTAATTACACTAATGGATTAGGAATCGGGAAGGTTGAACTTAGATAAAGTGAACCCGCATTTGCGTGGAGGGAGAGTGGAAAACCATTTAGGAAAAACCACCCCCAGTTCACCCGACCGAACTACATATAGTTAGCATTCATACATATATTTAGTATTATAGTTACTACTATTAAATCATTAACTAGAACATCCATGCTGTATTTTATATTAGCATATTAAAACAAATACTTGAGTGGTAAACATAATAAAGTAACTAACTATACACGAAAAAACCACTACCAGTCAAACACAAATAAATAAATAATTACAAAGATAAATAAAAGTTCCTTCCGAAACACATGGTCCGCACGACATACTACTAACTGCTGTGTACTGGGTGACGTAGTTTCGTAGCTGCCGTAAGCAATGACATCATCAAATTCTTCCAAATGGCACTACCTATCTATTCTCTTTACATTGCTCCAACCTGTGTTATATAACTTTTCACGTCAAGCGTGAATGTGGAAAGCTTTTGTGACACTAAAAGAGGGACTCACATTTAATAACAATCATAATCCATTTTAAATCCTGTATATAAATGATTTCATAGAATTCTATAATACACTAGAGTTGCGATTATCAGGCCTAAAGGGGCGGCATTCCGGTACGGATAACGCAAAAGCTGGATAATTCATACAAAATCAGAGTGTAAATAAGTTTAAGTATGGGTTTTCCATTGATCTGTGCATTGATATCTATAATATGACTGGATGGACATACACATACACATTGTCAAGGACCAAAGAGTGACGCTCAAGTTTATCGTCTGCTACACTGTGGGGAGACCAATTTAACGGTTTCTTTCAATGTTCTTATGCGAAAACATTTCTCTGATGAATAAAAGTATTATTGTTTGAAAATAGTGAAGTATTATATCACACTTTCCTGAAGAAACATTTACATTAAAGGATAGACAATTCAGTTTTACAGTTAATACTGTACAAATATGAATAAAATCTTTAAAATATTTAAATATGTAGTTATCATCAATGTTGTTTACAGTCTGTCAAGACTGCGCACTTATTTTAAAGTTGGTTACTAGCTTGTATATTGGTTTCAGAAACCATAGGCTATTCCAATGAAAGTTCGATAAATATAATGAATAAGGTATCTAAAAACTGGATTACATTTGTTTCAATGACAAACTTTGTGTAGTTGCCATACATGTTATAGGCTTGTAGAAAGTTTTATTATATTACTATTAAAAAAAATTAGCTCATATCTTGTATATTGCTTTCAGAAACCACATTATGTTGAAAGTTCGATAACTATAATGAAACAAGTTAGCTAAAATCTTTATTACATTTGTTTGAATGACATACTTTGTGTAGAAATCTTATGTTCAAATGATAATTTAGGTTATAGGCTTATAGGAAGTACGGTATCTACTAAACCCTGAATTTAGTAATAATCCCAATCTGTAAGGCTTTATTTCGTACCAGAATACTATCATATATATATTTTGGTAGGATAAGCGTCCATTTAGAACGGAAGTAAAAAATTCTTTCTGGAAAGTCTTTTATCCTAACTAAACACAACTATAGGGTAGGATTCTGCGAGCTTTCTTCAAAAATAATCGTATATATTAGGCTACATCAACTTATTCAAAGAAAAAACTAACCAGTTTCGAACTTTGATATGCTCTTCAAAGCTTTTATTAACATATTTATTTCATTTAACTACCCACACATTGATGTATCTCATAAATTCAATCAAATTAATGACCAATGTCAAAATCCCAAATTGCCTTATATGGCTATAAGAGAGAAAGAGATACCCATAAGTTTCTTTCTCTCTTACACAATGGTATGCAGGCGACAGCTCGAACATTTCAGCCATAGATATCCATCCAGTTATATTATAGAGATCAATGGATCAATGAATCTCTATAATATAACTGGATGAACATTAGTGGCTGAAACTTTCGAGCTGTCATCTGCATACCATTGTATTAGAGAGAACGAAACTTTCGGGTATCCCTTTCTCTCTTTGTATGATTAGTTAAATGAAATAAATATGTTAGTAAAAGCTTTGAAGAGCATAACAAAGTTTGAAACTGGTGAGTTTTTTCTTTAAATAAGTTGATGTTATAATATTTACGATTATTTTTAAAGGAAGCTCGTTTGGAAGGCTTTATCTCGTACCAGACTTCCACCCTATAGAAGTGTTAAGGTAAGATAAAAGACCTCCCAGAAGGGAATATCTACTTTCCGTTTTAAATGGCCGGTCATCCTACCAAAAGACTAATATAAAATGATAGTATTCTGGTACGAAATAAAGTCTTAAAGATTGGATTTCCTACTAAAATCAGGGCTTATTAGATACCATACTTCCTACAAGCCTATAACCTAAATTATTATGGTTTGAAAGTAAGACTTCTACACAAAGTATGTCATTCAAACAAATGTAATAAAGATTTTAGCCAACTTGTTTCAATATAGTTACTAAACTTTCAACATGATATGGTTTCTGAAAGCAATATACAATATATGAGCCAACTTGTTTATATTGTTTTTAATATAATAATACTTTCTACAAGCCTATAACCTAAGTAATCGTTTGAACGTATGGTAACCACACAAAGTTTGTCATTCAAATAAAATTAATGTAATCACGTTTTAAGATATCTTATTCACTATATTTATCAAACTTTCAATATAATATGGTTTCTGAAACCAATATACAAGCTAATACCCAACTGTAAATATAAATGTGGTCTTGGCAGACTGTAAACAACATGGATGATAACTACATATGTAAATATATTAAATATGTTATTCGTATATGTATGGTATTACCAGCTGTAAAACTAAATTGTATATCCTTTAATGTAAATTTTTCTTCAGGCATCAGAGAGATGTTTTAGCATAAGAACATTGAAAGAAACAGTTTTGAGCGTCACAATTTGGTCCTTGACAATGTGTATGTTTATGTCCATCCAGTATAATATAGAGATCACTGGGGGTTTGCTACTTATTTTTTTAACTCTTACAGAACATCTGAACTTTGTTTTAACAATATAATCTGCCCATTTTATGATTGCGATATAAAATAGAACTACAATAATTGTAGGGGGACAGTAAACGTTAAATGAGAACGAAATTTTTTAAAATCTTTACTATACATTACTTTATTTTGGAAAGAGAGCATTGGCTGCAAAGCAAGAACTGAAAATAGAGCGTCAAATGGATAAATTCAGTAAATGTTTTATAGTGGATCTGTACAGGGTTGTTAATTTAAAACACACTTGTAAGTGGCTGCGTTATCTAATAGCTCGTGATCTTAATAAAATCACACATTTGTAGCTGACAATTTCCACACGTCCATCTTAGACTCTGCCTTAAAATATGAGTGAAGAATGACCCTGGACACGGGACGATTCCTGGATAGCNATTTTGGAAAGAGAGCATTGGCTGCAAAGCAAGAACTGAAAATAGAGCGTCAAATGGATAAATTCAGTAAATGTTTTATAGTGGATCTGTACAGGGTTGTTAATTTAAAACACACTTGTAAGTGGCTGCGTTATCTAATAGCTCGTGATCTTAATAAAATCACACATTTGTAGCTGACAATTTCCACACGTCCATCTTAGACTCTGCCTTAAAATATGAGTGAAGAATGACCCTGGACACGGGACGATTCCTGGATAGCTAGGTGGTTAGAGCATTGGCGTACTAAGCCAAAGGTCCCGGATTCGATTCCCGTGTTCAGGTGTCATTTTTAAGTTTTCAGAACACTTGTTGACACCGAGAGCCAGGCCGGATAGTTGCGAATGTAATGCACTTTATGTTTACTGCGTGCACATAAAGACGAATATTTGGAAAATTAGCACACTTTATGAGATATGTGTTACATTACACTGTAATATATTCATCCTCCCCTCATGTAACCCCATGTCGACATTATATATCTCACTCCCATCTCTATAATCTCAACAGTGTTAATTGGTTTATGGGTGACCCCTTAAATGGTGCACGGTAAATATTCCAAATTGGAATTAGAAAAACAATTGGTCTAGAAAAAATATATTGATTACAATCAAATCTGACCACAAGGGAGTTTGAAGGAGCTCTTTTTGTCAGCCCTAGAGTTTGAAAAATAAATGAAAAATTTATTGTTATCAATATGTTCATCTATTCACTTATTGACACATATTCCGTTATTCACAAACACTTTAATATTTTGATCTTCCTTGGGAGATATCACTGTAGATTGAACAGGAATCAGTATTCGGTGGTGCCACTTTAGTTGTTGCAAGGATAAAAATGTCTTTGGTGAACTAGAAATTCCCTTACAATCCTGCTCCTTGAGTATTCACACAGCTTAGAAGATTTGAGTCATATCTCACATTTGTACCTGTTCCCAATAAACTTGATAGTAGATGTGTGTGGTGTACCAAAACAAATTGGAGGAGAGAGAGTGTGTATTGTGATTATGACGTCATGTCGCAAAACTGTATGTGATGTCGCAACCGGGTTGTTTTGGAATGTGTGACGTCATAGACCTCTGGGTCATTGGGGTGGTTTATAGAGTGTCATTGGCCTGATTTATTCTTGTTCAAATTTGTTCTTTCCTGTACTATTTAATTTTTTGCCCCATTTGATTGTATCATTGTTTTTATGTGCATCCCAGGGAGGAGGGTTTAGGGTGGTAGTTTTTATTTATCGGTGTGGGAGTTTTTTATTTATTGGTGGATAAGCGTGCAGTCCATGGCGTCGGGCACTCCTCCCGCGACGTCCCATAAAATGACGTCAATTCTGCCCGTGAGGACGGGAGCGTGCAGGAGCATCCTATATCAACTGATGTCTTGCATAGAGTGTGAGCTACTGGCAAGGTCTCCGTGTCGCAAGCCCCTGAATCTTTTTTGGTGTCGTAACCCTCCCCTATTTTTGTGGTCATGGATTTTTCCCGGTGACGTCATCGCAACCCTGACGCCAGTTTGGCGGCTTGACAAGACAAGTCGAGACAGGAATAGCTCACGACCTTGAATGATGTCGCAACCATCCACTCCATCTATGTGGTAATAGGTTTTCCTGGCGACGTCTACGCAATCTAGGCGCCAGTTAGGTGGCTCGACAAGTCAAGACAGGAATAGAGCGTGACTTTAAAACCGTGAGCAAGTACATGTTTGGTGCCAATTTGGCAGATCGACAAGTCGAGACTCGTATCTGGTTACCATACGTGTTGGGATAAGGTAAGGGACAAACAGGTTTTGCGTGAATAAAACACCATATTACAGACATATATTTATTGTACATTAAAGGTTTCACAGACATACATAATATTTTTTAAACATTTTTACAGGAATGACGCATATATTTGTTCATACGTTTTTCTACAGTGTCTCTTAGATGTGTTAGTAGAATTGTTTTTAGTTCACAATCCAACATGTAATAGTCCAAACCGATGACTTGACGTGTATAATAGGTAGCACTAATAAGATTCAGGTTTCCGATGTGTTTTTACACCATAGGCTGTTCGAGATCGATGACACCAGCTGATTCTGTTAGTGTGTCGCATACATCCCCGACGAGTGTGTCGATCAAATCGTTGCAATATCATGCGGCAGGTATTGACCACATATCCCGTTGGTCGACGGAGACGTGAAGAGGTCCCACACCACACAAAGACGCACCCAGCTAGGTGCTAGATAGGTGACCCATTTGAGTTCTGCGTCTTGTTTCTCGCCAACATTATAAAAGTTGCTACTTTGACACGTCGCACTAGAAGACAGGCTTCAACAATTTGAACCTTAAAGTGCGAGATTTCAGGGGCAGCCATTAGACTAAATCCGTCTCTGGAACGGCTCAGCTTGACTCTGAGTTCGGTGCCGTTCAAATGTATTTCTCTTGGTTAAACACATCACCATGTAGATACCCCAAAAGATCCACCGTCTTACTTTTTGCCTCACGAGCCTCAAATCCCTTAATGCTGGCGTTGACTTCTTCAAAAGTTCCGGGGCTGTCTGCGAACCACATACCACAAGTCAAATGTGTTCTTTAGGATTCACTGTTGTAATTTAGCAGCGTGTTGCTGCGCAGTGAAACTAGTTTTTGGTTTAAAAACACATCCACCTGTGTGAATAGTGAATTCAACCAGTTGTTGACGGGAGAGACTTGATCCACCTCAGTGAAAGCGCCACCGTCGGGATTTATGATAGCTGCCCTGAGATAGAGCATGGTCTGTGAAAGATCGATATAGAACTCGCCTTGACCGGAAACGGTAAATTCGATGGCTGAATCATCGGTGAGGAAAAGATAGGTTTGTACTGGATACACTGTCCACTTTCAAGACAGGTTTGCGTAGGTGGGACGGAAAAGAGGTCGAGTTCCCTGCTAGAACACTCGCAGGACTGGTGGTGTAGAAAAGACATTTCAACTGAAAATATCTACCACTTCTTCCTTCTTCTTGTTGACCTTATTAATTCGGGCAACGATAGAAGACATACGTTGGTGCTTCTTACGACGCCATTTATAGTCTGAGCTGGACATCAGTGTGTCGATCTTCTGCTCTGCCTTGCATTTCAGGTTTTTCCCAGTCTCGCCGACACGCTGGCGTAGGGCCTCTTTGAAAGGAAAACGCTCTTTGGCGAAGTTGGAGAGCACGTTGATACCCGTATGAAGCGCCTGTTTTTAAATTACTTTAGCACCGCTTCTCAGTAACGGTACGATGCTCTTGAACAAGCCACTGAAAAAACGTCCTATTCCATGCCCCCGTTGATAGGGAACACCGTGGTATATTGAAGATATTCCTGTTTCAACCTGTTTGACGTAGTATCTTTGGTAGGGACACTTCATGTTTAGCAGCGTCATAAATGAACTTTCAAGCACACTTTTCCAAACTCAAATGGCACAGGTTCACCAGTGTCTGTTCTTATATTGATTTACAAGCTTTCAATTTCCCTACGGGCACGTAGTGCAACGGAGTAAAGCTAACTGTCTTATGTATGCCGTAGACATAATTGGTGTTGTTGATTCCGATAATACGTAAAAGTGGTGTTCCAATGTTACCCACGGTCTGAGGATTGACGATATCCGTGTAGATGTATGTTATCGAGGGCAAGCCTAGTGGAATGTTGGCGGCGTACGGTGACTTGTGTACTTGAATACAACTCCGAAATATTTAAACGCCTCTACATCGTTTAGGGCTTTGACCAAGTCATGGATAGTGCTGTAATTTCCAGGTGGAATGTAGTCCTTGAATATTTGTTCCACACCGCTAGCGTCCACCCAGTTGTACCATACAATATTTTGGACCTCGGGTACGTTGGTGAAAGAACATGGATATTGGAATTCAGCGAGAGCGACTTCCCATTGTCCGTCGAGTGTAAGACAGTAAGGTAGTTGCGTGGTGAAATTCGCGAGGGTATTTTTCGGGAAATATCCTATAGGGGTTTATTTACACTATTTATCCCGGTTCCTAGCATGTAGCTCGGGACCTAGATCTACATCTTGAATTAACATTATATCGTTTAGCTGTGTTTTTTTAAATACAATAATAAGTTTAGAATAAGCACCTGATTCTTTAAGTCCTATTTATCCTTCTTTTCTATACCTATCCTACTAGTTGGTCCACCCCGGGTATATTACGCCCCAGGTACCCTGCCCCGCTGGGTGTCCCACCGCAATCTGGATCTAATAGTCTCCAGGTCGGTGAGAGCCCCAGTTGGGGCAGGCATTTCCCTCTCCGCCACCTAGGGAGGCGCCCTAACAGAGATTTCGCTCCGCTTACTACCCACAATATCACCACCTATGGCCTTACAACTAACTTAACCTAAGGATTTATAAATTACTTAATACTAACTTAACCCAAGTACAAGTCCTTCTTATAGTTGGCTGCAGGATCTTTCAGTTGTTATCGCCGATCCATTTTCTGAACTGAGAGCAGCCATATTATAGATCGGTGGACGGACCAGATGCCCAACAGCTCCAGCCCAGCATCACAAACTTGTCACCAAGTTGGCTGGACGCTATGAGTGAGGGGTTGATTCTCCCATCTGAAGATGTTGTTCTTTTGTACTCCCTAGCTGGTATCAAGGCGCCCTCTGGTTCATCGGCAGTTCACACTAGTGGAATCCACAGAGCACTCCTTCCCTCAGCTAGTCTACGATTTGCCTGGAAATCCCCACCATATTATACCCAGCCAACCCCGCTCCACATAGAGCGGTCACTCGGCAAAGTGATATAGAACTGATCCTTCATGGTAGGGTGCTGACGTAACTGGTAGAAATCCAAGAATTAAACTTGGTGGGGTAACCTTTCCACTGCACGTACACTTTTTTCTGGCGTCTTTACCCTTGACACGTAGTATTTTATCAACTTAGAGAGTTTCGGGAAGTCGTACGCGATGCCATTCGGGCTCATAAAACGTAAGCGTCCTGCGCACGAAATCATTCTCGTACTTTGGCCGAATCTTTCTTAAACTCTTTTATGAGTGACGCCGCCCCTGCAAACCCTGCAGGATGAGAAGTGTCGTAGTAGATGTTGGCTAAACGGCCCATTAAGCTCGGAAAAACAGCCACTTGTTTTCATCCACCCTTTTTTAATTTATTCTTCTTAGGGCGTTGTGACGGTGTAAGTGGTTGGGGTACGGGCGTCGGATCTCTAATGGGTGCCATGCGTTTCGGGTTTAGAATAGATTTTTTGGGGACTTTTTTTTTTGAGCACCCTGAGAAATTCTCGCCACCCCAACGGCTCACTGTGTCTTCTTGCTCTGACCAGATCGTTGATTAAATCCACGATATTGGACCCATGGAGAGGCGTATCGTGAATAATCAATTCCCCGTTTTCGTCCCAAGAGATACCACCTCGGGAAATAATATGTTCCAGTAAAAGTTCAGCTTTTTACGTGCTTGTACGGGTACAGTATTGAGTACAGCAGGGATGGGAAGTACAGACATTTCAGGAGTGGCTGTGGTGATATTTTCAGGTGCTGACTAAAGTGCAGATAGCACTGTAACACTTGTTAATATAAAGTCCATTTAGACTTGTCGTCAAGTATTGAAGTGAGTATTTCTTCCATTTCCTTGTTCAGCTCAGAGACTACTAGATTTGTGGCCGATGCCACATGTTGGTGGTGTTGCTCGTAACGGTGTAATGTTTCCGGGGACACCAATATCATCTTTTTTGTGTGTCCCATTATCTACTTGTTGAATAAGGAACCGAGGACACCGCTGATTAATGAGGTTAAGAGTAATGGTAGGAACGCTCCACCTTTCTGAACGAGTAGTCGTCTCTTCTTCTTCCAGCACTCTCCTCGTCTGACCAGCTTGCGCAACACACTCTTGTGAGCACGTAGCTTTGTTTTCTGCGCATTTTTCAACGGCACCCTCGCTTTTAAAGTGTTGTAGGATTACTCGCAAACAGATTCAATCAGTTTCTTGTCTGCTGTTTTCAACAAGGCGACACGTTGATGCGGGTTCGTGCGATGCATCACCCGCAACAGAGGGGCTTGCTTCAGCACTTTGGGACTCATGGTTATGAAATGATCTGTAATCGGGAAGTGTCGGTGTTTTTATAGCTTTTGCGGGGTAGGTACACGCAGCACCTGACATCTTTGCGGGTTCTATATCTGAACCACTCGGGTGTACCTTGCTTGAAATCTAACAATAATAGACCATTAACATTTAAAAAATGTAAGTACACTAGAGTCGCGGTTATCCGGCCTGGTTCTCGGTGTTAGCAAGTGCGTTTTAAAATAAACAAACCGGTACACATCCAATAGAAAACATTTACCGAATTTATAATGAAATCCCTTTGGCGCTCTATTTTCTCTTGTTGTTCTTGCTTTGTAGCCAATGTTGCATTTACAAAATAAAGTACTATATAGTAAAGATTTTAAAAAGTCTTCATTTAATATTCACTGTCCCCCTTGCAATAACTGTATTCCTATTTTACATCGCAAATTATAAAATAGGCAGATTCTATTGAATGTTCTGTGAAAATAAAAAAAAAAGTAGAAAATCCATACTGAAAATTATTTACACTCGGATTACGTATTATCCGGATTTTCCATTACCCGGCACAGAATGCCACCACTTTAGGCTGGATAATTGTGAGTCTAGTGTATAAGGAATGTTTAAACAAATATATGCAGCGTGCTTTAAACAAATATCCCAACTTCGCACTGAACTGAGTGCTGTTGATAAACTTGGTTTATCTTTCTTTTCTCCTTGACTGACAGGAGGTAGGATAAACTATTTATAAGATAGTGAAGGAATCAGTTAAAGCAAATATTTACTTGTAATGCTATGGTTTAATGACTTAAACAATGATTTATAAAGTTTAGATTACATTAATATTTTCACGGATATCAGAAATATGATAGCTCATGGAAAATAGAAGTTAAAGTGTGTTATCACGCTAATTACCCCTGAACTATTCCCATAAGTGTACCTGACTCGTTATTTATAATATTCAGGAAGACGCTGGATAGCTCAGTGGCTAGATAACTTTCATACTAATACAATGCAATTTCTGTGAACAGTTATTTTTCAACATCCACACACAATACAGACTTATTAAAAAACCAAAGGGCGATGCGATATAAAAAAATATTTATAGATATGCCATGTAAAGAAAGGAATGGGGAAATTAAATTTCTCTCAAGCTACAATATTTACTTTTAATGATTGAGAATATTGGTATCACAGTTAAATGTTGAGGTCACCAAATTTAAATAGTAAACATTTATAATGATTTATATATGTTATGCTCGATATTACTAATATACGTTCAAAAGCAATTAATTAACATAATTAACACTGATGTATAATTTTGGAGTAGCTGTTGTGTTATTTCCCTTTCCTTGTCATTTTCCCTGTTAAATCCTATTCTTTCATAGTATTTTAATAAATCCCTTCACATTTGATGATTCGGAATGTAATTAAATAATCTATAGTCTAGACATGGTAGAGAAAACGATAAACTTTAATTTTTTACAACACACACACAAAAAAAATTCAATTTCACATAAAGAATCAATATTGTTGTTAAAAAAACTCTTGGAAGTAAATAATTAAAATGTTCCAAACAAATTATGGTTTTACTTGGTCACATTTTCCAGGATAAATATGATCAATTAATGATCTGTTCTGAACATTTCAGAATATAAATTCATTCCCTGAGGGCCGAGTAGTATTTACAATCAAATCACAACTGTTGATACTATGTCCTTCTCTCGAGCTGTAGATCTTTGTGTCGACCAATAGGAGCAGCCGGTGGGATCACGACTTGTAACAAACATTGCAGTGGCGTAGATCTGAACTATTACCACCGAGGTGGACCTGCAACAATCGGAACAACAGATTTTATAACATCTCCAGAGGCAGCAACATCATCTATTGATAAATAAGCCGAAATTTAATAGGCTAGTATTTAGATGGATTTGTAACACTATAGTACATTTTCGTTTGTAGAAATACTTAGGGCCGGTCTTATGACTCCTGGATAAATATTAATTTGGTAGATAAATATTTCTATCTGGTGGATAAGTTAAAAATGCGTCTTGTGACTGCAAGATAGCATTTATCTGCCAGATAAAATGTATTTATCCATCACATTTTTATCAGGAGGTTTAAGTACCTGAAAGTTAAAATAGTTGTTACCATAACGACGCGTTGTTTTTAATGAGGTTTCGCCTATCAGAATCTGTTTTTAGGTTAAAATCTTGATTCACGTGTTTAACAGGCACAGGCCCAGGCTCTAACTATATATAAAGTTTGAACATTTAATTCACAGTTTTATATAACCTTACAAGCTATTTGTAGAGTTATAGTTGTATAAGAACAAATTATTTAAATGTGAGTACATTAAATGAAAGTTTTAAACGTTGTAACAAATCATTGCCCACATTTTGGCAGACACCGAAATTAGTACTTGCAAGACAACTTAGCTTCTGCGCCCACGTCACGCCTTCTGTTTCATCGCACTCGCACAGCATTTAAATAAAGTGTATTATGAACTGACAGGCTGCTGTTATATAGCGGGCGCCGCAAGTCGTGCCCGCTCCGCGCTACCTGGTGGGAACATGGCTGAAGTTCGGGCTTGGTGTAAGCGTTGTTTTTAACATAGAGGCAATTAACATTTATGATTTTGATACGGCATTGTACGCTCTACAACTTTTATTTCAGGTAAAAGTTTCATAAGAACAAAAATAACGCCGCAAAATAAAAAAAATTGTAAAATTTAAGCTACAACAAGTCTTTTTTTTACTATGTATACAATTATTTAGGCTGCTCATAGACCTAAATCACCATAATATATATACTTATATTATAGAAGAATTCAATAGGGATACGTTGACATAATTTAGGCCTCTGTATAACTAACGGTTCTTGAGATATTTAATTTTAAGTGAAACCTTACAATCGTGTTTTTTTTCCAAGATGGCGGATTTTCCCGGATTTGGGAAACTAGGGAATTTTCAGAGAATGTAGAGGGACATATACTGAATACATCCCAATAGGTTTCATTTTGTTATTAATTTTGTCTAGGTTCAGGCTTTTTTTTTTCGCTAACCGCCCTGTACTATATCACATTCAAACATTACTCTGTTTTCATCACAGCTGTCGAAAGTGAAATATGTCAGCTGTTGGCGTAGGGATGGATTAGGGACTGTTTCTAGTAACTTTATGAGCTGTCATACAAGTAAACATCTCACCCCAATAATTGTTTTTTAATACTGTCCTTTTTTAAAATCTGTGTTACCATATTAAAAATATTTCTTGGATGAACAACCATTTTAAGTATTTTCCATTGAATCAGTATTTATAGTTCTACATTTAATGATAGATAACCCACTTTGGTTCGCACAGGGCCCTGGGTGTCATTCTCTCAATAGACTGGACTGCCGATGACGGAGGGATTGAGGTTCAAATCTCAGTCGGGTGTACTGAGGGTAGTTTTTACTAAATGGGTTTCCACTCTCTCTCTCTCTCCATGCAAATGCGGGTATACTTCATCTGAATATAACCTTTATAATCCCTAAAACCTTATCAGCATAATTAGCACATAAGAGTATAACCCGAATGGGTAATTTAAAATCCTTTGTTCTGTTTACATGAATAGAATAATAATTTTGTATTTTATTGCATAATTTATACTTTGGAGTAATTAATAATCCTTATAACGGGGCCAAACTCAGCCTCGTGAGGACTATTGAGGAGCTACTTGAATAAAGAAGCAAGAGGTCTGTTCTAGAAAACTGAGATTAATGGCCGGAGGGCTTATTATGCTGATCACATGACACACTCTATTGTGTTGGCACTATGTTGGCACTATCGTCGCTAATAGTGGCGACCGCTTGGTCGGTATGGTTCGCTTGCGGGCTCACGTCATGTTTTGTTTTTTTATTTATATATTCAGCATTTCCATTTAATTTTGATTTGTTTCGTTCCCGCCCCTCTGCCTGTTCCCGTACTATTCGACATGTTGGATATCCGACCACCTGCTGGTTTCGGTTGGGTCAGATAATAGACACACTACTGTGGTACACAGGTGTAAAGTCCAAACAGGTATTGAGATGCGGTGACAAAAAAAAACACATTTCTTCTAGATAGACATAGCTC
>CABFWB010004790.1:14085-39693 GCA_902151455.1 Timema bartmani | reverse complement strand
GAGAATACATTTTGTGCATTTTTATTGAAATATATATTCATGTTTTTAAAATCATGTGATAAAACTAACCAAACCAAAACTTTGTTCATTGTTTAAAATGACCTGTTGTTCTAACAATGTGTGTGGTCTTTGTCTTGTTATGTTACAATTCATTCAGAAAAAAATCAGATAACTTGGAAATATGAATTTAAAAAATGTGTTCAGACAAAAAAAAAATCTATGATTCAAATTCCTTTACTGTCACATTTTAAAAATATTTTCCCCAGATTAACTGCTTTATGAAGGTTTTTTTGGTTAGATTATACATTATTTTTAGAAAAAAAATGTTGGTGACTACATTACTAACCGTCGTGGTGATGTGGTGGTGGGCCGTGATGGTGTGGTGGTGGACCATGGTGGTGGGGAGGTGGTCCGTGGTGGGGGGGCGGTGGTTCAGACTCACAGCAGCAACAGCAGTCTACGAAGCAACACCGTCCTAGAGAGATACCCATCTGCAAACAAAGCGTCATTTAATGTCACTTAGGATCATTTACATGTCATTTAGTGTTATTTAATGTTATTTAGGATCATTTACATGCCATTTAGTGTTATTTAGTGCTGTAGAGAGGAACTACTATAGCTACTTACACTAATTTAGCAGTGCATGTATGTTTAGTGTAGGATTCTGGTAGAAAGACATTTTTAGAAAATACAATCATATCTTTTCATGGTCAACGTTTATAACATTTTACTATATTAATATTATTATTTTATGTGCATTGATATTATCTATCAAAAGTGACAGCTTCAAATCACATGACTTAGCGTATGAATATGAGAAAGTAGATATAGTAACTTTTCTAGAAAGTATAACCCGAACAATTAGTAAGATCCGGTGATAAAAAAACTTTTCTAGCTGTATGATAAGGTCCTTTTTATGTAAATTAATCTGTAGTTGTGCTAGGGCTAGGTTCTACAGTATCTAGATGCACACACCGATATTCTAATCTTAAAAAAAAAAATATATATGTTCAGGTGTTCGGAAATTGACCACAATGTTGGCTCAACAATTAGACCTGGAAACCAATTTACCAATTTGTAGAGTCCGCACGACATTAGCGACTAAAGTGAGGGCGCACAAAAGCTGGAAACAACTAGGTAACTCGAACAAAACACAGCGCGCGAGGGGAAGAGTGAAGGTTGGAGGGGCTTTAAGTGAACAGAACACACAGAGGGCGAGGGGAAGAGTGAAGGTTGGAGGGGCTTTTGGTGAACAGAACACACAGCGCGCGAGGGGAAGAGTGAAGGTTGGAGGATGCTTTAGGTGAACAGAACACACAGAGCGCGAGGGGAAGAGTGAAGGTTGGAGGAGCTTTAGGTGAACAGAACACACAGAGTGCGAGGGGAAGAGTGAAGTTGGAGGAGCTTTAGGTGAATAGCACACACAGAGGGCGAGGGGAAGAGTGAAGGTTGGAGGAGCTTTAGGTGAACAGCACACACAGAGCGCGAGGAAAAGAGTGAAGGTTGGAGGAGCTTTAGGTGAACAGCACACACAGAAAGCGAGAGGAAGAGTAAAGGTTGGAGTAGCTTTAAGTGAACAGCACACACAGAGTACGAGGAGAAGAGTGAAGGTTGGAGGAGCTTTAGATGAACAGCACACACAGAGGGCGAGGAGAAGAGTGAAGGTTGGAGGAGCTTTAGGTGAAGTTCTCGAGTTTGGAGATTAAATTCGGCCAGAAATTATGCATACTATATTCGAGTAAATACAGTAATTTAACTTATAATTGTTCTGGCCTACACATGCATGGTTAGATGATTAATAAGTTAATTTATGTGATTGTAAAGTTTTCATTATATTTATTATGTATCTTCCCAATAACCATTTATATGTTTATAAATTATAGATAGAAGAATTTTTTTCAGTCAGAGAATACTTTAGATCTGGGCTGAGAGCAGCTGAGACGACCTGGATAAAGTAGTCCTCAAACCACATTTCCGGTGTATTTGGCCCAGACTCGACCCAGAACACTTGAGGTGTGATGGACAGAAGACAGTGACAATATGTTTGTTTTTTGTCTGTTGGTCATCACTGGCCTGTTGACATGCTCTAGTCAAGATTCAAACCCTGACCCTTTTTGTTGGTAGGACTGAGACCTCAAGATGTGTCCGATATGTCTTGTTTGAGAAGTCGTATTGCAGAGTACTTACAGTGTAATTGCTGAGTTACGGTGGAGTACTTACAGTGTTAATTGCTGAGTGACGGTGGAGTACTTACAGTGTAATTGATGAGTTAAGGTGGATTACTTACAGTGTAATTGCTGAGTTACGGTGGAGTCACAGATCTGGTCCAACTGAGAAATAGGTGCGCTTGTTGAACCATATTGTACGCTTAAAGGTTCCTTATCTAGAGCGTTAGATAAGAGGGTTCGTAGAATAAACCATTACTGACTATTAGGATCACCAAACCACTTAGTCCATTTTACAACCTTGTAGGTAACCACTCAATGTACGTAGTTCTGTTAGGTGATTATCCAAAAATAAGTTAACGATTATGTGATGTCATAGCCTTAATTGTAATTGATTATATTAGACAAGTGACTTAAAATATCTCTAATCTATCAGCTGTTACAACTAATTACAGTTTCTGAAAATCATGATGGAATGTTTTTTTAGAAGTGTATTTTTAAGAATTGTTTTCACTAATATGTTTTCTTTGCACCACGTCTTACTACCCATTCAAGGTTATACGCCTGTGTACTAATTAAACTCTAATCTGATGAGGATGGGGAAGTTTGCATTCAGAGGAAGTGTACCTGCATTTGCGTGGCGGAAGAATGGAAAACAATTAAGGGAAAACCACCCTCGGTACACCTGCCCGAGTTTAGAACCTCAGTATCCCCATCATCGCCAGCCTAGTCTACTTCTAAAGTGACACCATAGACGATGCGACTACCAAAGTGGGTTTTTAGGGAATAAATTCATATGTCTACCTTCAACAATAAACCAGCACCTGCATAATTTATTATTATTATTATTATTATTATTGGCACAGCGTCTTACTAACAGTTCGGGTTGTACGCACTTGCGTTAATGTGTAACGGTAGGGTGATTGTGAGATGAAATGGAGGACATACATTTTAACGTGGGATCCGATACCACGTTGGAGGCCTGGCATTCCACACATTCACAAGTTGTGATTAATACACGTCTTTTCAGAGGTGAAGGAAGGGTTTGACAATTAAATAAATATGTGCCAAGACCTAGGATTGAACCCTGCACCCCCAGCAAGGAAGTCTAACACTTTACCCACCAGGTCATCCATTTTTTATATTAATTAGATTTTTCTTACTTTTATTAAATGTAGGTTTGCAATTATTTTTTGTGTGATTTGTTTGTGATTTAAAATTGCCCCACGAGTCGACAGCTTTACACGATCCTACAGATTCTGACCATGACCACAAGGCACACCTGAATAGTCTGGTGTAGCACAAGGTATTCTTGAATAGTCTCGTTTAGTACAATGTACTATTGAATAGTATGGTGTAGTGCAAGGTACTCTTGAATAGTATGGTGTAGTGCAAGGTACTCTTGAATAGTATGGTGTAGTGCAAGGTACTCTTGAATAGTATAGTGTAGTGCAAGGTAATCTTGAATAGTCTGGTGTAGCACAAGGTACTCTTGAATAGTCTGGTGTAGCACAAGGTACTCTTGAATAGTATGGTGTAGTGCAAGGTACTCTTGTATAGTATGGTGTAGTGCAAGGTACTCTTGAATAGTCTGGTGTAACACAAGGTATTCTTGAATAGTCTGGTGTTACACAAGGTACTCTTGAATAGTCTGGTGTAGTGCAAGGTACTCTTGAATAGTCTGGTGTAGTGCAAGGTACTCTTGAATAGTCTGGTGTAACACAAGGTACTCTTGAATAGTTTGGTGTAGTGCAAGGTACTCTTGAATAGTCTGGTTTAGTACAATTTACTATTGAATAGTCTGGTGTTACACAAGGTACTCTTGAATTGTCTGGTGTAGTGCAAGGTACTCTTGAATAGTCTGGTTTAGTACAATTTACTATTTAATAGTCTGGTGTTACACAAGGTACTCTTGTATAGTATGGTGTAGTGCAAGGTAATCTTGAATAGTCTGGTTTAGTACAATTTACTATTGAATTGTCTGGTGTAACACAAGGTACTCTTGTATAGTATGGTGTAGTGCAAGGTAATCTTGAGTAGTCTGGTTTAGTACAATTTACTATTGAATAGTATGGTGTAGTGCAAGGTAATCTTGAATAGTCTGGTTTAGTACAAGGTACTATTGAATAGTCTGGTGTAACACAAGGTACTCTTGAATAGTATGGTGTAGTGCAAGGTACTCTTGAATAGTCTGGTGTAGTGCAAGGTAATCTTGAATAGTATGGTGTAGTGCAAGGTACTCTTGAATAGTATGGTGTAGTGCAAGGTACTCTTGAATAGTATGGTGTAGTGCAAGGTACTCTTGAATAGTATGGTGTAGTGCAAGGTACTCTTGAATAGTATGGTGTAGTGCAAGGTACTCTTGAATAGTATGGTGTAGTGCAAGGTACTCTTGAATAGTATGGTGTAGTGCAAGGTACTCTTGAATAGTATGGTGTAGTGCAAGGTACTCTTGAATAGTATGGTGTAGTGCAAGGTACTCTTGAATAGTATGGTGTAGTGCAAGGTACTCTTGAATAGTATGGTGTAGTGCAAGGTACTCTTGAATAGTATGGTGTAGTGCAAGGTACTCTTGAATAGTATGGTGTAGTGCAAGGTACTCTTGAATAGTATGGTGTAGTGCAAGGTACTCTTGAATAGTATGGTGTAGTGCAAGGTACTCTTGAATAGTATGGTGTAGTGCAAGGTACTCTTGAATAGTATGGTGTAGTGCAAGGTACTCTTGAATAGTATGGTGTAGTGCAAGGTACTCTTGAATAGTATGGTGTAGTGCAAGGTACTCTTGAATAGTATGGTGTAGTGCAAGGTACTCTTGAATAGTATGGTGTAGTGCAAGGTACTCTTGAATAGTATGGTGTAGTGCAAGGTAATCTTGAATAGTATGGTGTAGTGCAAGGTACTCTTGAATAGTATGGTGTAGTGCAAGGTAATCTTGAATAGTATGGTGTAGTGCAAGGTACTCTTGAATAGTATGGTGTAGTGCAAGGTAATCTTGAATAGTATGGTGTAGTGCAAGGTACTCTTGAATAGTATGGTGTAGTGCAAGGTAATCTTGAATAGTATGGTGTAGTGCAAGGTACTCTTGAATAGTATGGTGTAGTGCAAGGTAATCTTGAATAGTATGGTGTAGTGCAAGGTACTCTTGAATAGTATGGTGTAGTGCAAGGTAATCTTGAATAGTATGGTGTAGTGCAAGGTACTCTTGAATAGTATGGTGTAGTGCAAGGTACTCTTGAATAGTATGGTGTAGTACAAGGTACTCTTGAATAGTCTGGTGTAGTGCAAGGTACTCTTGAATAGTCTGGTTTAGTACAATTTACAATTGAATAGTCTGGTGTAGTGCAAGGTACTCTTGAATAGTCTGGTGTAGCCCAAGGTACTCTTGAATAGTATGGTGTAGTGCAAGGTACTCTTGAATAGTCTGGTGTAGTGCAAGGTACTCTTGAATAGTCTGGTGTAGTGCAAGGTACTCTTGAATAGTATGGTGTAGTGCAAGGTAATCTTGAATAATATGGTGTAGTGCAAGGTACTCTTGAATAGTCTGGTGTAGTGCAAGGAACTCTTGAATAGTCTGGTGTAGTGCAAGTTACTCTTGTATAGTATGGTGTAATGCAAGGTACTCTTGAATAGTATGGTGTAGTGCAAGGTAATCTTGAATAGTATGGTGTAGTGCAAGGTACTCTTGAATAGTATGGTGTAGTGCAAGGTAATCTTGAATAGTATGGTGTAGTGCAAGGTAATCTTGAATAGTCTGGTGTAGCACAAGGTACTCTTGAATAGTCTAGTTTAGTAAAATGTACTATTGAATAGTCTAGTGTTACACAAGGTACTCTTGAATAGTCTTGTGTTACCCCAGGTAATCTTGAATAGTCTTGTGAAGGTACTCTTGAATAGTCTGGTGTAGTGCAATGTACTCTTGAATAGTCTTGTGTAACAAAAGGTAATCTTGAATAGTCTGGTGTTACACAAGGTATTCTTGAATAGTCTGGTGTAACACAAGGTACTCTTGAATAATCTGGTTTAGTACAATGTCCTATTGAATAGTCTGGTGTAACACAACGTAATCTTGAATAGTCTGGTGTAGCACAAGGTACTCTTGAATAGTCTGGTTTAGTACAATGTACTATTGAATAGCTTGGTGTAACACAAGGTATTCTTGAATAGTCTGGTGTAGTGCTAGGTACTCTTAATAGTCTGATGTAACACAAGGTACTATTGAATAGTCTGGTGTAACACAAGGTACTCTTGAATAGTCTGGTGTAGTGCTAGGTACTCTTAATAGTCTTTTGTAACACAAGGTACTATTGAATAGTCTGGTGTAACACAAGGTACTCTTGAATAGTCTGGTTTAGTACAATGTACTATTGAATAGTCTGGTGTAACACAAGGTATTCTTGAATATGCTGGTGTTACACGAGGTACTTTTGAATATTCTGGTTTAGTACAATGTACAATTGAATAGTATGGTTTAGTACAATGTACTATTGAATAGTCTGGTATAGCACAAGTTACTCTTGAATAGTCTTGTTTAGTACAAGGTAATCTTGAATAGTCTGGTGTTACACAAGGTATTCTTTAATAGTTTGGCGTAACATAAGGTATTCTTGAATAGTCTGGTGTTACACCAGGTAATCTTGAATAGTCTGGTGCTACCCAGCGTATTCTTGAATAGTCGGTTTAGTACAATGTACTATTGAATAATCTGGTATAGCACAAGTTACTCTTGAATAGTCTGGTTTAGTACAATGTACTATTGAATAGTCTGGTTTAGTACAATGTATTATTGAATAGTCTGGCGTAGTACAATGTACTATTGAATAGTCTGGTGTTACACAAGGTATTCTTGAATAGTCTGGTGTAACATAATGCATTCCTTAATAGTCTGGTGTTAAACAAGATACTCTTGAATAGTCTGGTTTAGTCCACTAGGGGAGTAGTGCTCGTCACTCACGGTATCGGACCAACGATAGTCAAATCTTTCTTCAATGTTGAGTTCAAGAGGTTAGAATTCCGTTAAAACTGCCACGCCTTCGCTTCCGCCAAACTTGCAGAACAGTAATGGTGAATTCATGGCGATCGTATCCGGGAACATCCACGTAATGTAATTAGAACACAAATGATATTATTGCACAATATACCGGTTTTAATTGTCTTCTTTGGATTCCTTTACTTTGGTTTAACTTTTTGTGCAGATTACAGTTTGTCGATGTCATTTTGATTTAAGTGACATGATACAAATGTATTTAAAGAATAAATTCAAGATTTTCCTTACAATGAATAAAAAAAATATGAAGAAGTATTTTTTGCAAAGCTTTAGACGCCTCACCTACCCTTCCTCAGCGTGAAACCTCTCCTATCCCCCAGCATAACACCTTTCTAACCCCCCAGCGTGATACCTCCTCTATCCCCCAGCGTGACACCCCCCTACCCTTCTCCAACGGGAGATAGTCCAGAGTCTGGAGAGTCAAAACTTGTAGTCAACAGCTCCTCTCTCATAATGGAATTCTCGTTTCATACGAATTACTGAGACATTCAACTCTGGTTTGATTCCGAAGTTTGAAGCGACTTCTTTTGATTCTGTAAGCAAACTTGGCCAGGTTTACTACAAAAATTGAATCTCCTCCACTAGGTTCTTCACATTTTGTGTTCCTTCTTCCATTGTTAGTTTAGAACTATTAAGGACTCTGTTCCCATCATCGATGCACTGCAAGACTTTGTACCATATTGAAGTGAGAAGGATGAATTAAAACGATTGCAGCCACTTAATTGGACCTGATACGTCTGCTTGGTTCTCCGGCGGCATGTTAAGCTCCTCCTCAATTCCAATCAAAGAATCTAGAACACCTCTGTAATTTTTCGTCAGAGGACCAGCAGTGTCTACTCTTGCACTCCATCTAGTTTTGGATATAGAGTGAAGAGAGATATTAGCAGTATTTTGTAGAATTTTCCATCTTGCTTGACTGACAAAAAATGCGTTGTAGATTTTATGGATATTGCCAAAATAGGTTTTCAACTCTAAACTGGTTTTCATGGCATGTGTACCATAAAGATTTAACGTGTGCGCACTGCATGGTGAAAAATAGGGTTGAGGACTCTTTTCAAAAATTCTTGCTTTTACACCTTGAAATTTACCTGACATGTTAGAGAGCTATCGTAATCTTGTCCTCTCCATTGTGCTAGCTCTAAGTTACTCTCTTCTAAGACTTTCTCGATCTGTTCTGCAATATATGCTCCTTTCTTCCTGTCAAAGTCATCAGCTTGATGAATCTTTGATAAACATCCCATTAACCATTTCGTTGTATTACATATCTGAGAACAAAAACTAACTGCTCGATATGTGATACATACAATAATGGTATAGTATTTTTTATAAATACTATTGGAGTATTGGAAAAAAAATACTTTTAATAATCAATATCATAACAACCATTTATTTTACTTAAACTACCTTAAAAAACCAGGGATTAAGAAAATAGTAAAGAAAACATGCTATTAACCTTTTTAAAATAAAAGTTGTTTGGGTGATTGGGACCCCCCCATCCCCCGCTCTGGACGGCCCTGCTAGAGTGTAAAAGTACGAGAAACTTGATTAATAAAATATTAAACCCATGGATTTAGGAAAGGTTATTCCTTTGCAACAAAGCTTGGATTGGCAATGGGTCTGTGCGACGCACTGGATGTTTGTGCATGGACTATTGCTCGACTTTGGAGAGGCTTTTGAAATGGTTTGATATGGTTTTTCACGACCTGTAAATGGTAAAAGGTGTAAAGGGGGGAGGGAGGTGATTGCCCCGGGGCCCCCACAATACCCCAAAATAAAGAAAAAAATTATAATTTTCTATTGTATTTAATTCTTTCTTTGTTTTGTGTCTAACATAATGTTAATCCTGCACGAAATAATTAGATATAAACAAATAAAAAATAAAAATCCTACTGACACTTGAAAGATTTACTAGGAAAGTTCCCGTTAATCATTTACAATTTTGAGCGCTAACTCTAAATACATTGGCCTCCCTTTCGGCGTGCTGCAGCGGTCCCTCTCAAAGTGTTTCCACGAACCGAATGACAGAGCCGCTGTCTCAGCGGTGCCTTTGATAAAAAAAATGTTTTTCAATTTGTTGTTGCTCTGACAAATTTAGTCAGTTAGGGTAAGCACATACATACGATTTTTAACTGTTCGACTGTTTAGTCGTTCATCAAAACATTACGGGATCATATGGGAGTGCGCATACTAGCGATACGATTGTAGCACGACAGAAAAGTCTAAAGTCGGTCGATGAGGTTTTATGATTAAGCAATCGAACAACTATCGTTATATCCACGGGCTTGTATTGGCGTGCGCATACTTACGACTAAACAGTCCACTGTTCAGTTGATGTCTGATAGTCACACGGAAAGGTCACGACCAATTTCCAACACTATGGCAAGAGTAATTTACAGATGAAACTGAAAACTTCATTGAAGTAATAGAGAAGTGACCTGCTCTCTATTTAAAAGCTATGGAGTATTCCGATATTAACTTAAGACCTATACAGTATCCGTACATAATTTCATATCGTGTTATATTGCCATGGTACATGGTACGGAGAAACAAAATAAGATGATAAATACTGGCGAACATTTATTTCCCCTGTGAGATGTCTTCCTCTATGATCCTTTTCACGTGTAAGATTTTCGAATGGACACTCATAAAGTATATCTGAAATTTTAATACCGTCCTTTGTGCATACTTAATTATGTAAAATACAACACGTTTTTATAATAAATAGACAAAAGTCTTCATTAACCTTAAGTGGCCTGTAGAATGTACGCCATTTGTTGGCCAATATGCCAAATGTGAATTCCACCATTCGGCGGGTTCTTGTATGTCTGTAATTAAATATTTTGTTTGCTGTACGATTAATTTTTTCTCGTAAAGGGTCGCAAAATATTATCTATCAGCCCAAAAGCTTCATCAGCTATTCCATAGAAAAACATTATTTTCCCCATCTTCATCATTAGGCAATTTTTTTCCCACAACCACGGTGAACTTATTTTCTTGAAATTGTTTTCCTAATTTTAGTTTTTAAAAATATCTGAGCCTCGACTATCGACGGTATGCGTGGGTCGATGATTTAACTGTTTAGTTGTGGTGAAATCGTGAAACACACAGTGAAACAGCTGATATGCCATATCTAATTCTGATTTTGCAGGTTCCATGGGTGCTAGATGGTTGGTTTGTGAGTGTTGCATTCTTCGTTTGACGTCATTTTGTCTCTTTGTCACAAAGATAACACCGTTGATCCTTTTGTCTGCAAGTAGAAAATTTTTGCTGCTTATTGGCACCTCTTTGTTGAGATTGATGGTTTCTAGATAGTCTGTGTACTTCCATTGGACCTGCTTCTTGGTCTTGGTACCCAACTGGTGTTGCGGAAGTTGGCCGCATCACACGTTGATGTTGTGCCGCTGCTTCGCTACTTACTGTTCACGGTCCAGTCTTCAGAAAACAGTCTACTATTTGATCTATTGATACGCGTAGCGCACACTTATATATATATATATATATATATGAACAGTTGAAACTTGCAAGAAGATGAAAAATAAAAATAAAAGGGAGTAAGACTGATTTGATTTATAAACAATATAAGTTATATAATTATATTAGTGGTGGTAAGGAATAATTTAATAATATATAGTGAGGACAAATTATTGAGATAACTCGTTTTGAAAATGAATATAGTCTAATGTAGAGCTATATCTGCAAACGAGCGAAGCTTCAATTATGAATTAAAAATATTAAAAAGTGTTGATTTTTGATGTGAATATCTATCTAAAGAGTTCCCAATTTAAGGCAACGTTTTGGCATAATTCATGTTTGTTTGCAGTTTGTTGTGATACAGATAGATCGCTAACATATTTTTCCAGAATCAGTCAATATTTTTATTAGACTATGTTTTGTGTGGTATGTTATCAAATATTCTTAGTAGCAAAATATTGATAACTTTATAATATAATACACAAACTAAATTTAATGAAAACAATTTTATAACGAATGATTGTACGTCAGATTTAGTGTCTTAGCCTAGTTATTATTTAGCTTGGCTAACTTTTGTTGGCGACCCTGGCTAATTCTGCCGCCAGAACTTCATTTGTTTTAATTAAACATCCAGTCCGGCGTCTGGTTGTTTTCATTTGTTCGTTTATGAAAGAATCATAGTTTTATTTGTATCTATTACATATTCATCCATCAGATATTATCGGCTTTCAAAATGGTAAGAAAATTCTTTCTTATTTTATTTTCCGGATATATTTATACATAATCCTTAGTTAATTGCCCTAATAATCTATCTTTGGAGTTGTATTTGGTTGCCGGCTCTTCATTTCCTTAGAACTGTTACCAAAATAATATATAGGCCTACTAACATTATTATTAATTTTCTTTCTCCATTATACAGTATTATGAGGACTGCAACCGAAACGAGTCCAATTGTGACATAATATTTTTTGTGCAGTAATCGTTAACCTTTTAAAATAAGATTGAGGATATATGTATGTTGGTATATATTAGTTTGATATATAATTCGAATCTTGTGATGCGTCAATGACTCATTCAGAAAGCTGAATGCTTCACATGATATGTAGGAAATATCAACTTACAACCAGAACCCATCGAGAGGAAAAAGTTTATTTTACTTTGACAGTCTGCAAACTCACATTGGCCACATTTTTATGGCCAATTTGCCATTTGTGGCGTTTGGTGACAAAGCTGTCCAACCCCTTAAGAGCATGTCTTGTCACCACCAAAATGATAGTTGAAAGTTTAGAAAAAAAAAACCATCTCCAAGGCAGAACCTCAATTCTCTAAACTTGTGGAAAAGGAATCAGAACTGTTTAGGTGGGGGGTCTTTGTATGTCAATCATTCCTGATCTATGCTCTTTACCTGACTGTAGGAAGGCAGGTTGACAGCCAGGTATTTGAGTCGTTAGCAAGCAGAAACAACTTGAGTTAAAGTGTAGATAAGCTTCTGGAGTGCTCATGCTTAAACAAGAAATTTCAAACACATTTGATGGCACAGTTAAATGAGGGTGTTTCAATTTGTGAGGTGCCCAATTGTTCACTTCCTCTGACTTGATAAAGTTCTGGTTAGCTGTAAAAAATTAATATTCTGTTTGATCAATCAAGCAATATTATTTTGATCTTTACACCTGTATATTTATATGAAAGTAGTTTATCAACAATGACGGTAATTGAAATTAAAGAAATCGACTGGCAGTGGAAAATGGCCTTCCTCAGTGTTTTAAAACCAGAACCTGACCTGAACCATCTCAGTGATAGGAAAAAAACGCATTCTCCCAATATGACAAGTACATAATTTTCATGAAAAGTATTTAGGCCCTATATCATAAAATGTAGAAACAAAATAGGCCTTCTATAAACTTTATATATGTATTATGAAGATTTTATCAAGTTTTACGATTCTTACTATTTCACAACTTTAACAAATTTCTTATCAGTAAATATAGTAATCAATTAAATATTGCATAACCTATTTTTGTTTTGCTTTAATTTTATAATAAAGGTGATATTTTTATATATATTTTTTAAGAAATTGAGGTCTAACAATTACTTAACTCTAGCTCTCTTATCAAGTGTAATTATATTATTTTAACACAATAAATAATATATGCTAATTTTTACAAATAAATTAATTAGGCGTAGTTTACTTAAGTGTCTATGGCAAATTTTAGAAAATTTTATATTTATCAAAAATGCCTTCTACGATTTAGTACAAATCGATTATCTGGCAATGGTTTTAAATGATAAATAAGAATGTATATTTATTTTTATAAAAAAAACACGTATCTCTGCACAGGCTTTCTCGCACCATTATCTAAAATCTGAGATATTTAATCAAAACTCTTAATATAGGTTACATGAAACAAGTAATTTACACTAGCAAACCCGAGCACTAATTGCTCTAGCCTATACTTAAAACTTTTTTTTTACCTCGGTTTTAAATTTTATAATTTTATTTATAAAAAAAAATTCAAGTCCTCATTTGTATATTTGGACCAATAATATTTGATCCACAAGGGTCAACACTTATTAACATTTTGACTCGTTAAAATTTTAGATATTTTATTAGGGGTTTTACATCCCCAGGTCCTCGCATTGCTATTAAATTCCTCATTTTTTGTAAATTTTAACCAACAAACCCGCCTCGGTGATGTAGTTGGCTAACGCGCTAGTCGTGTTGAGCTCAGCCGCCGAGAACGGGAAGATCGAGGTTCTAATCTCGCTCGGGTGAACTGGGGGTTGTTTTTCCTAAATGGTTTTCCACTCTCCCTCCACGCAAATGCGGGTTCACTTCCTCTAAATTCAACCTTCCCAATCCCTAATCCATTAGCGTAATTAGTACTTAAGCGTATAACCCGAACGGGTAGTAAGACGCAATGCTAAATATTATTTAACCAACAAAAAAAGTAAATTAACGGCGTTTAACCCAAATGGGTAGTAAGATGTGCTAAAAAAAGTAACTATTGAGTATAAAATAATAGAGATAGTTCAGATCATTGATGTACAAACATTTCCTCTAAAAGGTCAAAGGAAAAGAACATCTAACTTTTTGCAAGACTTACTTACTCTGGCATTAGAGAATTATTGCGCTAAAATTCTAGTATCTCTGTACAACTAAGGCTCACAAAGTTGTATGAGTATATTTGCCAATATCTCAAACTATTGGTTTTATAAAAATATGTTTCAAATAAAAGTTTTTTTATTTTTAATGGTACTACAATTTTGCAATGCTAAGTTATTTAGTACCTCACAAGGTATATAATTAGGTTTATATTGTCAACATAACTAATGTATATAATGTTTTATCGTTTTTAGGGCTCGTCAACAATTGAATTTCGCTGTAAAATATTTCTAGTAGGCCTATTAATTATGTCAAATATATTAGGCATGTAGCCTATACCAAAATAAATCCTCTAAATTAACACTGGATGAATAAAAATTGTAACAAAACATACAGGACAAAAATAATAAACAATTACTGTACAAATAATATCTTTTTTTTAGAATGAATTAAACAAAAAGTTTAGCTATTCACTAAATCAAGAGTTTCCAACCGGGGGTATACTTACCACTTGGGGGTATTGGAACCAACTAAGGCGGGGATTGGACTCAATCTCATAACAGCAAAAATCTCACTAGTTGTAGATAGCTTGAGTGTGATTTGCCGTTTATATATACTAAATAATTATGTTAAAATCCTTATGATTTTTGTTCAGCTTTCTGTTCTTATCTGTCCATATGTAAATTCAAACCAGTCATCTTTTGAAGTCACATTGGTATCTACCTAATAGGGCTGGTAATGTGATGATAATAATGATGATTTCGACAATCTGGCGAAGAAGGTGTGAGGACATATTGAGCAATCCATTGGGAGCCTGTAATCGTAAAAGCTTAAGAACCCCTGCACTAAATATTAGGTTGGGGAATTACAATGTTTCAATGTTTCTGGGAGCTTTCTCAAACATATTACCTTGGAGTGGATACTTCAGAATGTCAATTCTTGGTGTGTGTGTGCACATAATGTTTCATTGGTAGCCATAATACATCTTGAACATAATTTTTACCGCCTCCCAGAGTTTGCAATCACGTGTGAATGTATATGTCCCAGCATATATTCGATCATTTTATAAGAAATTATAACCACTTCATTGGGCATGTTGATGAGGTGTCAGTCTCATCTAGTGCTGTTTGATGGTGACGGAGAAGTCATTGTTCAAATTCCACCCGCCTTACTAAAAGGTTTTTACACAAATGTTTTCCCATTCTCTCTCAATGCAAGTGCACTCATTTCTCCTCTCTTGTAGTTTCACAATCCCTACTCCATTGGTTAATTTTGTGAATAGCTCTGACGAGTTTAAAGACGCTGCCATTATAAACATAATTTTGAGATAACTTTCACAAATACAACAAACAATATCCTTGATTGAGTATGGAATTATAATTCATTCACGATAGGTCTTTACCTGGATGACAGTTCAAAAATCATATGTTTAGGTTTTAGGTTACCAACACTTGTAAAAGAACACTGTTTTGTTATGAATGTTAAGTTTTTTAATTACATGTTATATTTTACATTTAAAATAACTTAAACTTAAGTTTTCTCACATTATTTCATTACTTTTAACAATTTCTTTTTACCCAATCCGAAACAATATTTTAAACATATATTAAAAGTACCTATTCTTTGTTTTGGAATGTTATCTATGATGTGTAGTATAGTGCATGCATTAATACCTTTTAATAAAGGCATCGTATTTACTTGGTAAAGATAAAATATTTGTAATTTATTTTATATATGATTAACTATTTTATTATTAGTTTATTGTTTTTAGAAATATTTAACTGAATAAAATATAATCGTCTGCTGCGAGGATACACCATTTTAAACAACTTGTCCGCGTCATCATCAACCACATGGCTAATATTCGTTGGTCGCCATTTTAAAGCCATATTTGTTAGACCTTTTGTGAAAGTGCTCGGAATAATAATTATTTTAACTTGAATAGAAGGATAAATAAGCTTTGTGGACGACCTCAAATAAATATTAAGACTTTGTTTAATTTAAATATATTTCATAGAATTTATTACTGTGCGCGTTTATTATATTTTTAACTTTAAATTAAGTCTCTAGTTTGTTAGGTCCACGCCTTACTCTAACTTATAATAATTTATAACTAAGTTAAATTACCTTTTATTTTAATTATTGGGCTTCTGTATTAACGTAAAAAAACTTAATCCTAGATCATATTACTAATTATTTTAAGAATAACTTTGTGTATACAGATATTTTCTCTTTAGTTCGAATACATATTAGGCCTAATTTGGTTAATTTTAATCTTACTTTAATCTAACTTTAATCTAACTTTAATCTAACTTTAAACTTTTATCTTTTATCAAACTTAAATATAAGTTTAATCTAACTTTAATCTCACGAAATTTTATAAGGGGTTCTTTTTATTTGTGGATAGATTTGTGTGTGTTTTTTTGATAATGAGTTCCCAGGAGAAAAAAAGAAGAGAAGTTACAGATCACCAAGTCATTCAAAAATTTCAATTTCAAAATTCTTTGAGGCATAATATTGGCCTAAATTACTGTGGTTAACTATCACATTACTCTACATAACCATATGTTTTCATAACAGCTGTCCCAAGTGACAGTGGCAGATATCAGCTGTTGGCGTAGTGATATTTTAGGGACTATTTTTTAGTTACTTTTTGAGCTGTCATCCAAGTAAACTTAGGTCGTGAATGGCGTTTACATTAATAAAGGCTTGCCTTATTTCTACAAATATTTAGGCAAATTAAAACATTATTTTTCTCTACTCATTTAAAAATATTTCAGGCCAGATTGTTTTTATGTAAAAATCTGGATTGAAATCACATGGTTATGAATATAGTGACACCTTTGTCTCGCTATGATCATTGCAACATTTTATGCCCAGAATTGTAAAAAAAAAACCTTTTTGTTAAGTCTAAGATGTTAAAGTATCAACCTGTGGGGGGGTTGTGGTCCTTAATGTGTCCTATTTACTTTATGTAGTAAGTTTGGTTAAAGGAATCCTACTAGATGTAAAAAGTGGAGAGAGAGAGAGAAAGAGACATGTACGTGGAACACTCACATTCTTAAAAACAACTCGATAACACTTCTAAAAGATGTTGCAATTTATAATGAATGTAAAAATTACTTGGTGTACTGGCTTCTTCATTAAAAGGTTTGTTTAGGTCTATTTTTAATATTTGGAAAGGCGAGATATGAATCCTTAGTTATTTTCTCTATACTTGCCGAGCATCCATACTTTATACAAACAAATGATGGTAGGCTATAGTTTCTAAATATGCCATACTTGTAAATTTGTGTATTTAAAACAAATATCTGGCAAATGGAAAAGCTTATAGATAAAATTTGTTAATAAATCGGGCATCCTTTCATTTGGGCTTGTTTTGTTAGTGGTGATTAGTGTGGAAATTTCTCATCTCGTACGTCTACGGTGTAGTAACATGAGAGACGGGTGGAGCCTAGACTCTTGGCTTCACCCCTTTTTTGTTCAGTGTTCTGTATCGAGATGGCCTTAGGAGTCAAGGGGTGATTTGTTAGCAATAAAGCCTTTAGGTAGATAACAAATTACTCAATTACTATGTGTTAGATTATAAATATTTTTCATAGCTAATTTGTCTAAAAGAATGTAAGAGTGATACCTCCTGTTTAAAAATTCAAAACTATTAATTATTACATTTCTTAGGCTGTGTCAAACATCAATTTTATCATATTTTTAAAAATCACAAAAAATAAAATAATTAAAAAACAAAAACTTTTAACTGCCGGTATCAAATTGACATTCTTCCTTTACTAAATAAAGCAGGTCCCATGTTCCTACGGTGCATTTACGAAGTTGTAAACGGACTGCCCTAATATGGGTTCATAAGAACATGCGGCTACAGAAGTGGCCCCATTTATGTCTTAAAAAGCTTTAAATAGCTTCAATAAGGAATCAATGCGAAATACAATTCCCTGACCATTTCGGTTTAGGACTGCAACCCGTGCTACCGCAGGTAACAATTCCGTTCCAAAATAAACTTCTGGTAATAGCCTTGTCTTCACTTAGTGACAAAACTACACAATGATCAGTACAGCTCTAATACAAACTAATTGTGTTTGTTTTGTGTTGTCAGACGATCAGCAAAAACAACAAGATGTTGCAACACATCAACTATAGAGTGCGCATCATCCTGCAGGACTCCAGAACATTCATCGGAACATTCAAAGGTGGGTGGTAACTTTTTTTTAAAAACACCCAAGTATGTTTTCATTTCAATCATAAGTGTTGATGGTGTTTTCCCTACATTTTTATATGGTAATCGTGTGTTGTGTTTAGCGTTCGACAAGCACATGAACCTGATCCTGGGGGACTGTGAGGAGTTCCGCAAGATGAAACCCAAGAACACAAAACAACCAGAGCGTGAGGAGAAGAGGGTTTTAGGGTTTGTTCTCCTTCGAGGGGAGAACATTGTATCGCTCACCGTGGAAGGCCCCCCTCCTCCAGAGGAGGGTCTGCCAAGAGTACCCATCCCGGGCGCCGCGCCTGGACCCGGCATGGGTAGAGCTGCGGGCAGGGGAGTGCCGGCCGGTACTGCTGGCGTGCCTGCAGGTAACTGGTGTGACATTTAGAGCATAGTGTTCTCACCTACACGTCACAAAGACCTACTCTTACAATGATATAACTGATCTTATTATGAGTACCTACACATTCAGGTAGTTGTCACATTCATAACATTATTTACCTTTTACCTACTATTATGTTCCTTTATATATGAAATATTAAATAATTTGTAGTTGTGTACAAGGGAAAGTGTTGGCTTTGGCATGCCTCATTGATAATTTTGAGACAATATTTATATTCTTTTATTTTAATTACTGAATGGTTAAGTCGTGTTAAATTTTATGAAAGTAGGTATGTGGACGACTGATTAGGTGTCTGGATAGTAAATCTAAAGTGATTTGTTAGATGTCAGGGTCGTATGCAAGAAATTGACTAAGTGGATGCTTTGTTGACACTAGGACATTAGTGTGGGTTTGCTTGCGTCATTATAAGTCAAAAGGTGGATCGATAGTGTGCTCAGGACCACACTATCGATCCACTAAGGGTCATTCCATCTCAATTTGCCCTTACTGATAACCTTTTCACAGTGCCGCCAACACCATCACACAGTCCTTTTTCATGAACATTTGCTGGAAAATGCCATTCTGCAGCAATACCAAAGTCTTCTTGATGCAGGCAGAGGTTAATAAAGTTTTTCTTGTTTTTGTGTTAAGCTGCTGAACCATTAGAGAAATAAAATATTTTTCTGATATGTTCTCCTATTTCAGTTTTTAGAAAATTAATCAGCTTACATTAAAACAAGTAAACACTTGCAGTATTGTGAATGAGACAGTTGGATATTATAACAAAACTTTTGTGACCAAAGCGAGAATATGTTTTAGAATATATTACAAATGGATGAATGGCAAGTCTTCAGAGACCATACAGTGACCAGATAATTACACCACACCAGTTTGAGTGGGCCTAAACAAATGTTACAGGACTAAAGTTTTGCTTTGTACCTCAGGAAGAATACTTGAGACGTTTGAGCTACTAAAATCACGTTTTGCCACGGCTAGACCTATTCATGGTACTCAAGAGTTACACACCTTTATTCCACTTTCAGAAAGCCAAATTCTTGTCAAACCATTCTCATTTGCAACAACTTCAACTAAAGAATGTGTTTTAACTGAATTAATATAAACTGTTATTGAGGGAAATTAATGGCTTTTTAGTTGCAATTTACGATGATCAGTGGTCGCTTAGCTGTGTTTTGGAGAAAAATGATAAAAAATAAAGCAAAATTAACATTTCTTCACTCTGCAGGACTATCCCCCTCATTTAAATACCCAACCAAGTCAAATGAACCTTGGATTTTAACAAGCTGAAACAATACTGAGTAAGGTGAGCCCTCTGACACCAACAGGCCGAACCTATAATTTGCCAGAACATGAAGTTCAAGAAGTGATACAAAAGTTTCTCAAACAAAAAAACATCTTTAGGATGACAATAAATACAAATAACATACTTTAAAGTAGGTATTTCCTTTTATAAGAATAGGCTTATTTAAAAAGTTTTTGTTTTAAAGTAATACACTTTTAAAATGCTGATAAAATTTAGATTATTTCATAGTTTTATGGTTTTTATAACTACCAGTGGTCCATGTAAGCATTGAAAGCACTGCTTGCCTACTTTCAGCGAAATAATTATTCTGCCAAATAAATTAAAATAACTTAAATATTTTTATCTCAATAAGGAAAGCCTCTTTTCACTTTATGAGGCAAGGTGGATAGAAACAATATATTTTTATGTATTTTTAAAATCCCTCTTTATTTAAGTTTTTTTATTTTTCAAGTGTGTCTGTGGGGTTGTCCTCTCCATGAAGCCCACAATAGCTAACTAAAAGCAATCTGAACCATGCCTCTATGGCCTGAGGGTTGAAAGGGAGGGAAAGAGGCTAAGGCGCATCTTATATGTCCCCTAAACAATCAGTAGAGGTAGAATAAAAGCAAAGTTTAAACTGCCTCTCGCTGTTGTGGAATGAAAGTATTACTGTAAATACCCACCTAGTGCCCATTGTCAATGTTGGAGCATGCACAGTGTCAATTATACTTTAGTTGTGTTTACTGGCGGGTCTTGTACGGGTCATAATCTGTTTTATTAAGGTGTTAGTCTTTATCTTTTACTTTATTTATTATATTATTTATTTTAATTTAATATAAATTTATATTTTCAATATGTGTGTGGAAAACGAGGAATGTGTAGTTAGTTAATTACTAGTGAAATCTTTTTCAACTTTTCATGACTTTGCTTTTATTAAAACTGGTAGACCAACACCTGATCTCCCCCAAAATACTTTCAGTAATTTTTAAAGTCAGTCAATCCATAGATTTAAGTTAATTTATTTTTATGAAACTATTATTTTTTTGCTCTACTCCCAAAATGGTCATCTTAAAATTAGTTCATGATTTATAGTTTATTTTGACTTAAATTATGCTATCAAGAATTTAATGCAAAAAAAAAAATCAAAGCTGTTTGCCAAGCTCCTGAGCCCACCAACCGCCACTGATAACTAACTACCCACAATAATATTTGTTCAATGTACATTCACAAATTATGAGACCTTTAATACAGATGAGAATTTAGCGTGTGTGCATAAAGCCATATTTATAGTAAAACTAATATGTGACTATAATTGTGATTTTATATAACTCCAAATCCCATGGAGGTCCCAAAATAAAACTTGGCAAACATCTACCTTACACCTTAAGATATATTTTAATTTTTTTCAATTATACCGTTTTTGAAAAAGTCAAAAACCCTGTGAAATAATATTTTTAAGTAATATTATAATGTTGCATATCAAATTAAAGCGCTTTAAAATGAAAGTAATTTCAGTTCATATAGCTCATATTACAGCCAATCAAATATGTTTGGAACAATACATTTTTGTAAACTTTGATCATCTGGTTAGAGGGCTGAAAATGTATATTTTCTCATATCTTTATAGCGCCAATAACATAGCCAAATTTGAAAAAAATGGAAAAATATGTTTTGAAAGTGTGTTGAATTGACAAGGCATGACCCTCAAGCATTCACTAACATTCTTGCATACCACCCTAAGAGTGAATGAACTCATGTTTTGCCTTACGTAACGTGCGGTGAACTCTCTCTGATATTAGGGAACTCTTCTCAACATTGATTGAAAGTTCGGACACACACCCACTCATTTATGTTCTTGTCACAGGGCTGCAGGGCCCCGTTCGAGGAGTGGGAGGCCCCTCTCAACAAGTGATGACTCCAGGGAGTCGAGGTCCACAGGTGTCTGCCCCTCCGCAGATGCGTCCCCCTCAGGCAGGTCCCCCGCGTATGCCTGTAGGAGGGCCACCACCAGGCATGATGGGACCCCCACCAGGCATGATGGGTGAGTTTATGGTGCAAAGAATGAGACAATAACACCGTTTTTCAAACACCAGGAGACTTAATTCAAAGAGCAAGAAGGCTGAAGCGAGAGCCTTACCAGGGCAGTATTTAGTTTCAAACTTGATACATTAATACTATCAACCCCTATATCTATAGAAATCTTAGCTTTAGAGTGAGAAGCAATTTCGGGTGGAGTCTTAAATCTGTATAAATGTACAGATGCTAACTTAAAAATAAAAACTTATAACTATAACAATAAATGGTGAATATATCATTTTAATTGTATATTTTTTTAAATTCTTTGCAGCCAATATTTGTAATTTGGATTGCCAAATTTAATCAAATATAAATTCCCAATGCCAAAGAAGCTTCCCATGACGTAATCTGTATTGGAGCATTTTACTGCTTTCAATTTGTTATTACTAATTAATATACTTTAGCCATTTCTGAAGGAGTCTTGAGTTGGACAATAGGAAAATAGAGTAGTCGAAGGCTTGGTGTACCAACTCCACAGCCCTCTTAGAAATCTAAACTCTATTTTAATATCACAATTTTTGCTACTGTGATTCTTAGCTGTCAAATCCCACTAGATAAAAGTTCTGGTATTAAATTAAGACGGCAAAATTCAGAACTGGATGATTTTACTTTGTGACTTATTATTATTATTGTTACACTTCAGTGCCAGAAAATTGTGAAAGTATTCAACATTGGCCTTTGTGTTCCAGTGAGTTTGCTTATTTATTTATTTACTAGCTACACTTTCATGGTGCTTTTCTCAACCACTTAACAACATGGTATAAAAATAACATATTTTTTAAAATAATGAGGAGTGATGGGGTTGGATGGACAGATAAGGAGTGAAATTGTAAATGTTTGGAAATCGAGAAATTATGTTTGAAATTTAAAAACTGTAATTGAGAAATACAGGACTTGTTACATAAGTAAAATTTAAAGCAAAAATTTCTAGGTAGGAGTTTAGTGGAGAAAAACAAAACAAAAAAATACCTGTATACACATTGCATCTGGTTTCTGGGACATGCAAAGATTACATAACCAGATAAAGAAATATAAGTTCATACCGTTGATAAAACTAACAATATAGTTCCAACTTCGGCCGGTTATGGAAAGATTAATCAAAATTTATGATTATCAAAGCTTTAACTGTTATCATTCTCGATAACCTGACGGTCTAGGGGTAAGGTGTCAGACTTCTGTGCTGAGTATCCGGGGTTCAATCCTTGGTCCTGGCACAGATTTATTTGTTTGCCAAACCCTTCCTTCACCTCTGACAAGATGTTGTATTAATCACAACTTGTGAATGTGTGGAATGCCAGGCCTCCACCGTGGTTCAGATCCTACGTTAAACTGTAGGTCCTCTATTTCATCTCACAATCACCCACCATTACACATTAGCGTAAGTGCATATAACCTCAACGGTAGGAATATGTGGTGCTAATGATAATAATAAAATAATAATAATATCATTCTAAGCATATTTCCCACTAGTTATTAATAAATAATTGCTAATCAGGACTAATCGATGTAAATAATTATAGCATGAACAATTATTTTAAATAATCTATATCGGTAATCGGTTTTACTGAATTGGTACACCTATACTCAAAAGCTTTTCATTCTGCATTATTTTTGTTTGCATTTTTGGTAATTGATATTCAATAACTATATAGCTGATGCATTTCTGACTTTTTAGTATTTTCTCTTAATGCTTTCATACTTTACGTCTGCATTGAGGTAGTCATTGAAGAGGTTAAACAATTTTTTTATTATTATTTTCTTTGTGTTGTAGGTATGCCCCCTGGCATGGCTATGGGACGTGGGGGACCGCCAATGGGACCTCCAGGCATGAGGGGACCACCTCCAGGTGAGTTATTCTGTAATGTCTAGTAAATATTAGATATAGGAGAACAATATAACCACATTCCCCTAGAACAGTTTTTTTTATAACCCTGTCCACACACACACTCAACTCAAGTCAATCAATCTTTGTTTTCTTAAGGATGCCGGATACGGTCCTTTCCCTGTTCTAAAGTGGACCAGATCCCGAGACGGTTCTAGGTGCCCATTCTCAAGTCTTTCCGCAACTTTTGGAAACAGTTGAAATGTTCGCCTCTTAGTTTCTCTGCCACTCTGCTAACAGTGCAACTTCTTCCTCCCCAGCATTGTTGACTTCTGGGGAGGTTAGCATCTTAACTTTTTCCAGCTTATTTTTCTTCGACCATTATCCTACTCCTTTTTTCCTTATCAGGAGATCCAGCGGCCACATACCTAGGGTGACGATCAGGGCATCGGTCGCCACAGTTAGGTAGGCCCCTGACAGCCTCAGAAGAATGTTCCTCTGAATCCCCGGGATGGCTATAGCCAGTACTACGTTGTTCAGTCTGTGAGCCCATATACAACCTCCATAGCCAACAATGGAGAGTAATATTGTTTTGGTGGTACGTCTTGATTATCCGCATAGGTAAGTGGAATCTCCGCTGACCTATGCTTATGATCTTGTTCATAACCTTTTGGACTTTGCCCACCACCCCAGGTATCTGACCGTATGTCTTCTCCTGATTGCCTTGCCGTCGATCTTAATGTTAGGATTCCGAATTAGGTTTCCCCTAAACAACATGAATGTCTTCTTCGCCGGTGCCGGTGCCTAAAATCTCCAATTGAGGATGACCCAGAACAACTTGGAGTTGATAAATCAATTTCACTAATTTGTGTGTCGACACTTTTTTACTTGTACATTGATCCAAATCATCATCTTTAATTTTCATATTAATTGCCTCTTTAAATGTTTTTTCATAGCACTTGTTGTAAGAGATCGACCTCCACGAGAAATATTTGCCCCACAAAAATCACACTTTGCAAAACCTTCATCCGAGACACAAATTTTAAAATAGTCCCAAACTTGACTTGACATATGATAATGTTCTTGATTATATTGTTCTTAAAACACAAACATTGATGAAAACACTTTAAAAAATCAAAAAAGACTGGACAAAATTAAGAAAATAAAATAAATTGTAATCCCAACGATTAAAGTTTTAAAACTACAAAAAACAATCCCCTGATAATTTTTGATAACAATCCCCATACATTTGAAATAGTGAACTCAACAATGCCTAAGTATGTTTTATTATTATTTTCTATCTTTGCTTAGAAAACAATATATTTAATTCTTGTGATATATCGATTTCTGATATTTAAAACACCAACATATTTTCGACTCTTACAATATGATCGTTCATTCCCATTTTATTAGGTAGGACTACGTTTAAATATTTTTACAATTACTTCAATAACATTTAAAAAAATAGTAAACTCTTGGTTAAATCATTTTAAAAACAAATGAGCTAGCAAGTCGTTATTTGATTCTTAAAACTCGATAACGCTTACTAAGTGATCAGATAACCTGAATCAATTATAATCAAACAATCGATATATAATATGTAGGCATAAATAAACAGTTTTATCGGATTTAACTGTTGACAGTATTTATTTTCATGAACCCCAACAAAATATCTAACTTAAGGATCGTATGGAATAAATTGGGATGCTTTGCATAGTTGTAGGTAATTGAAACCAGTTGGGGTATTAAGACTTAAGTCATGTTTATTTAATCATCACTCTTATGAGTAAACGTATACATCATGGTGGCTGACTTTTTGCCGTGTGTAATGTGTTCCTATTTCTGTTTTTAAAAAAATCCATAATTTGTTTATTTATTTCGAGTTTATTTGTAATTCTACTTTTGATTTTCAGTTTTCAAGAGTTTTAATGTGTTCTTTAAAATATTTACAAGATGGTTCATAAGGTGAAAGTTTCAAAAGTGAGCATGCGCTGTAATGGTTAGGTCAAGTTCAAGTTTAGTTTCCCAT
>CABFWB010004790.1:0-13878 GCA_902151455.1 Timema bartmani | reverse complement strand
TTTTTTTTAAATAATGATTTTATTTGTGCTTACCTCTTTTGCCTGACAAAATAATTATTACGTATTAAGTTGTGCTTTTCAAGTAGGCCTAAAGTGATTTTTGAATTCATAATATGCTTTGTTTATGAGGTGAAAAGATTCGACCATCGAATCCAGTAAAACACCGAATCTCGAATACTTGTCAGGATTCGAAGGGCCCATCTCTACTCCTTTTTAAAAGTGTTGTCATTCTGATGTCACAAAGTAGAAGGTGTCAAACAAAACATGCTGGACTCTATAAACTTGTCATTGTCCTTGTTTTAATAACCAGCCCAATCAAACTGTGGTTTCTTTCAGGACCTGGCCGTCCATATTAAAAGAGCTGGGCGGAGCAAGTGATCCTGTGGTACTGGTGGATATGTATTTTGGAAACTTTGAACTGAAAGTTGTTTTAGGTAAAAAAAACTGGGTTTACTACAAACCAGTGTTGGTGTTTGTCCTATACATACACACATTTACTTTTGCTTGTGGTTTTACTGTTCAGTCTATGTAGACAAGTTTAATATGACTGAGTTCCTACCACCTTAGTTTAAAGCAAGTTTAATTTGTTCGGCCATGTGAAGACCAAATGCCAAGCTGGCCATTGATTCATTTTAGGGTTCCACTACATTTATTAAGTGTATTTATGTTGTTGGTAATTTAATATTCCCTTTTTCTTATGTCTGTGTCATTAATAACTCATTAAAACATTTTACTGCAAAGGTTTGACTCCCTTGGTATGATAATTACATTAGTGTTTTAAAGGTCTTTTGGACAATTATTTGTTGAGGGTAATGTAAATAAACTATGATGTGATAGCCAGTAAGCTATTTATCTTGTTTAGGTCATAATTTGTGGAACTATTCATTTATAATTTGTATAGAAAGAATAATAAATATTATCTTTTGCCCTGGTGATCTTTATTTGGTTTTATAACTTTCCTAAGGGTCAACAGGAATGGATATTATACATTTTAATAGAAATGGGGCTTTATTCGATGAATGAATGGTCTAAAGCGTCACTCTCGCAACAGATTGAACTGCCGAGGATGGGGTTCGAATTCCGAATGGGTGTACTGAGGGTTTCCCGACACAAATGTGGGTGCACTTTTACTAAATTCAACCTTATCCATCTGTAACACAGTGTATTTAGTAAGTGTGTATAACCCTAAAGGGTACTAACACTGCTAAAAAAAAGTAGTTTTTCACTGTGGAAGCCACATTTTTCTGTTCCTTTTATAAATCATGTTCTGAAATAGTTAATAGTATAAAACTTGATTCACACATTAACAGAAAATAGAGGCTAGAATCTGCTTGAGTGGCGCGACTCACTGTATTTTGACCCATTATGCATTGCAACGCTAACTTAAAATAGCTGATTATCAATGTACTTTATTTTATAGTGTATTCATATATCTTTTAGATAATTATCATGAAGGACGTTTTCTAATTACAATGCTGTGTTGTGGCACAACACTTTACATTGACGGGTTATTTCAAATCTCCTCACAATGGCCAATGGGGGTGTGTGAAGTTCACTTTTTCATTTCGAAGCGAACTCAAATCGAATATATGAAATATTCTCAAAAACCTAATCAAAGTTTGAATCTTTTATATAGGCATGAAAAAATATATTGTGGTTATTTAAATTGCTTTATGCACTAAAATTACTTGGAAATGGTTTTATTTCACAATTGTGTTATATTATTTTGTTTCAATCTGATAAATCAAGTTATTATGACAACATGCAATTTATTTATTTCAATAATTTTCCATGTGAACATTAATTTTTAATGTTCATAACAGCTCAGGATGGCAATAATTGAACATAAATGGGGTATTTTAGCTGTCAATACTTTTATTGGCAAAGCCAGGATTTTTTTTTCTTTTGAAGAAGTCAAAGCTGAGGTTTGTTTCACACACTACTAATGGCCAACGAAGATGTCTGCTTGTTGTTAGCTCTACAGCGCATGTGCACCGATTTGAGATAGTTGAGTTTGAGATTTGATTAATTCTACTGTGCCGAACATCTCGAGCAGAATGGACAAAGTATAGCTAAGATGAACTTTAGCAGAACAGCTCACGCCAATGAGGTGGAGATCTTGTGATTGATTTAGAGCTCGTCACGTGACCCCACTTGTTTTTCAGCGAACAAGTAAATCTAAAATAGTAAATTTTGATCCCCTGAGAAGTGTTATAAAAGTGAATGCTACACCTCATACATGCTGACAATTTCAAGCAATGTCCCCCCCAAGAAGTGCTTCAAAGGACAAACAGGGCTGTGGAGTCAGTTCACCAGGTCTTTGACTGCTTTATAAATGGCCAATGTACTAAGGTCCTCCAGAAAGTAAGGAAGGTTTGCACATAGCACTCATGCATTTGAGTGCTCAGTGATTGGATGGTTTTCCAGCGTCATTGGCTACCCAACTGAGTTTCTTATGATGGTTCTATGGACATGAAAAATTAAAATAGTTAGTCCAACTGACTATGTTCTGTGATTTGCTTCCTGAACACAAAATGTTCAGCCAATTGAAATTCACAGTCAACTTGTGATACATGGAAATGAAGTAATGAACAAATCATTCATCAGAAAATTGTGTGCAATATTTAATAATAGCATTTCAACTGTTTCCAGCCTGTGGCAGGATCAGTTTAGTAAAATGCCTCCATCTTCCTCTACCCTTCCACCATTAGTCTCCTCCCACTTGCACACTATGTTATCTGCTCCTCCCATATTTTTCCTGCACATTTCATTTCCATCCATTTATTTGCCATCCTCTCCTCCATCCTNGTCTTGCTTCCTCTACTATCTCATGTACTCCAACATCCTCATTACATGCCCATACCATAACTTAATTCCCAATCATTTTGGAAAGTCATGAAAGGTGTCATTCATGTCTTGGGGAGCAAACACAAATGCAGATACATATAGGAAAACTCTAGAAAATCTATGGCGCACTAATCAAAATAGATGAGATGGTTCTGGTACCAGATGTTAGCCCACAAGTGCACTGCTCTGAGAGTTTATATGGGAGGTTTTTGACCATCCATCTTACATTCTGGACCTTGCCCTGAAACAATTTCTGGGAGGCAAACCCAGTCACAGACTGATTGAATGGATAGATGGGGCGGGGTGGGCTTCTATGACGGAGGGTGTAGACAAACTTTTCTCAATATCATTAGGGACTATGTGGAATAATGCGTTTGGATAGTTGTTACTAACATTATATAAATTGTTTTTAAAATCATGGAAATTGATACCAAAAAAAGCATTAAAGGCATTGTGAATTTATATTTACATAGGAAGGAAATTCAAATGTTAGATCACTTTAAGGAAAGAAGAAAATTCTGGGAGCTCAAGCAGGGCGGTGGCGTCCACTGACAGAAGGAATGGACCTGTCGTAAGACGGAACACACAATAATCCAAATTACAAATATTCACTCTGAAAAACAAATAGTACATATTTTAAAGCTGTCTGAACATTTCTGATTCTAAAGCCCTGGAAATTGTTTTTTTGTCCTTTTTTCATATTATAGACTAAGGCCCAATATTACAATGTCATCTTATTCTATTCGTTAGGGCTTAACATGCGGTTAAGCGATAACCACTACCTTGGATTTTACAATGTTTGGTTAGAGCTAGCGTCTTCGTTAAAGTGCTCGTAAAGTTAACGTGAGGTCTACCTTCTGGTTAGCATTTTAACGTCCACATTAACTCACAAACATTCCGCCATATTGTTATATGGCAATTGGTTTTATTCAAGTGAGGTTATATTATTATTTTTTAGAAACTTTGGACAGTTATATATGAATTCTCTTGCTTTTAATATTGTCCACCTGTAATTAAGTATATGTTTCACCAATGATCATCCAATCATATATTTGTGGTATTATAATTCTAACTTTCCATGTATTAAGTTTATACCTCTTTGGCGAACATGGTATGGCGTCAGACTATCAAGAAAGCGACTCAAGTTCAATCCCATTAATTTCAAATTTTTTTTTAAAGAACAAATTACTCCCAGTTTAACACACAGATGATAATAAAATAATTATGTTGAATTTATTCCTTCTATTTAATATAGCTGTTTAATTTGGGACGCCACCATTTCTTTTGGGCAAATTTATAGAGGGTGATTTGTAAGTCTTCTTACGACATGGGGCAGAGGTTTTTTTAAATTTTTGGTATTGACTTTTATTAAAACTATTTTGGCTTAGGCCTACAGGCTCTTCTTCCCTATTAAAAATATGTACATTATTTTCAATGGTTTCACTTTGCAATTTGGAGTTGTCATTTCTTGCTGTTAATAGCAATAATTGACAATAGCTGTAGGCCTACCTATCTTTTTATAGTTTTTTAAGCTATTATGTGTAGGCCTGAATGGCTAACATGGGACGTGTTTTTTTTTTCTTCAATTTCTCCCTTCCAGTCCACGCCCATGGTTAATTAAGGGTGGTTTTTATTTGAATATTAGTGTGTTTAAAAATTGACTGACTCTACTCTTTAAATTGTGTGTTTAAAAATTGACTATGACTCTACTCTTTAAGATTTTGAAGCTTTAAAAATTGGGTTAAAACATGACTGTTTAAAATAAACAGAGTAGGTGTATACCCATCTTTATTTGGATAGAAACTTATGAATATGGATTATTGAATAACATGACGTGTTATAAACAACATAAACATGCATTATACTTTAATCTGTTTCCTAACAACTCCATAGCTTTAAAGACATTTAAATAGTTACTTACAATCTATTGGTTCTAATTAAGCCAATCAAAAGCTTTGTAACAAATCTAGTGCTCAGAGATTTCTTATATATATATGGCTGAAAACAGTTGATGGTTGTTTGAGTGAATCATGTTTCAGAATATTGAAAAACTAATTTATTTACCCTTTAAAGAGAATATAGCCATGTTCATGAACTATTTTGGATATCGGGATACATAATAAAATAAAACTCACAATAGTTCAATATATTATAATTGATAAATAATATAAGTTTATAAATTAACACAAAACCATAGCTTTTGTTTATTATGGCCTTAGTTTTACAATATTTTTTTTATATAACTAAATTGTATGATCCTGTCAATTTTGTTGAACCCTAGCTTGACTGTACAACTGTTGAGAGTTGAAACCAGACGTATAGTATAAACAGACCGATCCTTCAATTATCTCAGAAAACTAGCAACATAGTCAACCCATGTTGCATTCTATAGGGTGATTCACTCGGGACTGAACACATGTATTTTGATAGGCGTTCAACCTTTATCTGATGCTATTAAGTTGTGTTCAGTCCTGAATTTATCACCATGCATTATATTTCTACGATATAACTATGCTCTATGGTCTATTTAATTCTGTTTTATTCATGCAAGTTGTCTACATGTGTTTCTGAAACACGTAAGTTATAAAATCTAATGGTAGATTACATAAAAACAAATTGTTGCATTATTGTTATTAAGGTGATTCATAGTCTGACTTTAAAGAGATAATATGAATGATTATAGCCATCAGATAAAACAAACTTTTAGTTTTGTTGAACTCATGCCCCATATTTATTGTTGACACTCTTGGTACCAAAACTCTGGCAACATATTAGTGGTATGGTCTGCCAACGTAACAGTGGCAACGGCCTGTGAAGCTTCGTCCAAAACGATCTCGACCACCCTTGTAGGCACCATATTCTCCACCAACAAATCGTCTGACACTATGGTGCAAGAGATACCCTCCATCGACGTGTCTTTACTCATGTCGTCGTCACCTCCAATGCCTTCTAACTTGAAGTTGAGCGTGTCATGCTCCCCCTCATCCCACATTGTGAGCTCCTGGAACGCGGGGGGCTGCTTTCCCTCCTCTCGGATCACCATTTTGAAGTCCTCCGTCTGGGGCTTGTTATTGAGCAGTTCAAACTCCGAGTGGACTTTAGCAAGATGGGTTGCGTACTTGTGTCTTGTGGTGAACCCTCGGTTACAAGAGTCACAGTTGAAGGGATACACTCCTGTGTGAAGGATCAGGTGACGTTTGAGCGTTCCACCAACGGGGAAAGTCAGCGGACAGTGAGGACACTTGTAAGGGCGCTCGCCTGTGTGCTTGCGCTTGTGCACGGCCAGGAGTGAGGAGTGTCTAAAGAGGCGGCTGCAGAAGTTGCACTTGTAAGGGTAGGGGTTGTCGTGCCATTTGCGGTGGATCCAGTATGTGCTCTGGAAGCTGAACTTGCGTCCGCAGACATCACAGATGTAGCGTTCCTCTTTAGTGTGCATACTCCTGTGTTCCTCCATCATCATCCGAGACATGAATCCTCGGCCACAGTAGTCGCAACAGTATTTGTACTCTCCAGTGTGGACCGCGACGTGATGCCGGAGCCCTGTTTTAGTCTTGAACACTCGCTTGCAAACATCACATTCAAAATGGTCTTTCTCTCGGATATGACGTAACTCATGATTCTTGAGTGTCTTGGCCTTGAGGATTTCTTTCCCGCAGAAGCGGCAGTGAGGGTCCCTGTGTGTCGTGTCCTTGTGGTCCCTCAGTTGCTTCTCCTTCGTAAATTGCTGGTCACACTCATCACATTTCAGAGAGAACATATCGGGATGGACCTCCTCGTGGGCCTTGTAGGCTTTCTTGGTTGAGAACTCTTCTTCGCAGAACTGACACTTGTACAAAAGTTTCTCCCTGGATTGTTTCACTTGCTGGGGCTTGTTTGCTTCAGGTTCTTCACCGGCGAGTTTGCTGGTTGACCTTTTATGAATCTTCATATGAGTCGTAAGCTTCTGCTGGGTTGTAAAGATTTTGTTGCACACATTACATCGATGATTTTGGTCATTTTTATGTGCTTTGAAGTGATTTTTTAGATCAACCATGAGCGAGGACCGGTATCCACAAACAGCGCATACAAATGTCTTCTTAAGATTACTCGGGAGACTGAAATCTTCACTATTGTTTGAATGAGCCTCTAGATTGGACAAGGCATCCATGTGCTCAGTTTTAATTTGTACCTCACAGAAATCGCTGAAGGATTCAATCCCGTCGGAACTATTTGCTATCAGCTGTTGACCGTTACCCACATCAAAAACATACTTGACACCGCCTTGTAACAATGCTTCGTCCGGTAAAACTCCATTGGCGCAAGTTATGATGTTGACGACGTTGGTCGAGTCGTCGAAATAGCCTTCTTCAGAAGAATCGTTTCCTGTCTCAGTCCTTTCAGTCTCTAACTCTTGGTTTTCACTCGTTTGTTGGGACTCTGCCATCTCCAAACTAACGGAATGCAACGTGTCGTTCCCTCCCATGACTGTGTCATCCTGTAAAACAACATTTTCAAGATGACCTTGCGATACTTGGTGCTCTTGCAACAAAGAGGTGTCCACAAATTCCAAATTACAAACAACACATTTTAATGACGTGTTCAAACTCTGCACTTGGATTGTTTTGCCAGATCTGTCGGGTTGGTTGCTAGCATTGTGACCGCCTGCTTCGATCTTGGCCAGCATTTCCTCGAATGACAGTTCCAGTTCGACATACTCTTGGTTGTCTTGAGAGTCTGAGACAAAGGTGTAACGTTCTTGTGCAGTATTAGCAGAACTGTTATCAAGTTGTTGAGTCAATGCATCATCATTCTTACCCTCATGCACTTTCATGTGCTTTGAGTACATAGACTTGTTAACGAATGTTATTGAGCATGTGCTACAGATCAGAAGTTCTATTTCTTCAGAACTATTTGCATTATTTTGAATGGTTTGTTCTGTACCGGCCACATCAAAGTTGGTCAGGCTGGTTGGCATAGTAATCAAATTAGGATTCCCCACGCCTTTAACTTCTACTGCCCCTTGTCCAACTTCGTTTTGATCCAGTTGTAAAGTTTCATGACTTTTAGTATGTTCTATTAATTCATTTTCTATTTCGAATGCTGCTGGACATGTATCACATTCGTAAGAAACAGGCTTGTGATACTCGCTGACATGCTGACGAACAAGTTCATTTTCTTCAAATCTTTTGCTACAAAATTTACACTTAAACAACTTCAAAACAACGTGCTTACGTAGGTGATCGTCGAATATTCGCTTATCCTGACTTGCAAACTCGCAAATGTTGCACTCAAAGTTTTCTTCAAACGCATCAGATATGTCAACATTTTCCCTCTCTAACAGGGTTTTAGTCAATTCTGCTTTCTTGACAGTGGCTGTCGATAAACTATTATTTTTATCAATTGATGAAGGGGAGTGATCTTCATCTGATGACTTCAAACGTCCCGACATATTACTTAGATGCGTCTTTGTGTGAGAGGTGAAGTCTGCTTCTTCGGTGAAACTCACATCGCAGAAATGGCATGTCCACTTCGAGAGGTGAACCTCCATGACGTGTCGTCGAATACACTTGTGATTCTCAAACCGTCTGTCGCACATGGAGCACTTAAAAGAGGCAAACTCTTCGCAGTTTCCGATGTTCTCGATGTCTACAGCTTCAAGACTGTGGGACTCACCTGACCTCTTGTTCGGTTCTGAGCATTTTGCTCTCTGTTGGGATGATTTGTCAAGAATTATCTCAACATTCATTTTTTTGGAGCCTTCGCTGTCTTCGCTCAAATGATCTTGCGCCCGACCATCTAGAGATTCCTAGATGAAGCAGATAAGGATAGTTTAAAATATGAAAGTAAATACAGGAATAAATAGAAAGCTAACACAAAATGGTTTGCACAGTGAAAAGAGAGATACTGTGGTGTAAGCCCAGGGTGTGCTTTTATTTCTATTGCAACCCCTATAGGCTGAACCCTTTTGTTGTGAATACACCTTTTTAAATCATATTAATTCCTGTATATAGGAATGCACAAAAATAAATAACTGCTAGCAAATGCCATCAGCAACTTGAACTGTCCAACCTGTGGGAGGAAAGGGTGAATTTTAAAAAAATGGATCAGTATTCAAGTGGAGAGAGAGGGGAAAACCACAGTTAAAATGCCACTACTTAGTGCATCATCGAGAAGAGTTTGAAAGTTTCAACCAAGTCAAACTTCAACTCGCTGCCCTATGATTGGTAATTAGATGTACTTTCCACAGATAATAATGGCGGGAGTCGAATCCCCCTCTTGACCTGTCTACATGTTTGTATTACCTGATCAACGACAACCTCCTGATACTCGTCCACTCGGTCGTCCAGCCATTCAATGTGCTAAAAACAATCACACAATCAGCTCTGGATCTATTTTGAAATATATTATCATCATGTAGGTAACATTTTAATAAAATTGTGTTTTTAGTTTAGTCAAACTAAATCTCAGTAAATTTACCTCATCCAAATCTTCCGCATCTTCGGAAATGTCTATTTCTTCATACAGGTTATCATCGTTGTCATCTGAAAAACAAACTGATCAACTAAACATACACAAAATGTTGACTACTGCTTAAGTCCATCATAGGAATGAACCAAGGACTTCTGACCACCACTGAGAAATGTGTGTATGCGATGATGAGAGTCAAATTTCAACTTTAGTTGAAACATGAATATTCACTATATTTGATTGGAGTACAAATTAGGATAAATTTTCAAGATAATATAAATTTCAGCATATTACCAATTAATGTGACTAATAAACATAAAATATTTGTGTCAAACAATCAGGGGATTTATAATAATTTGTCAATAATAATCTGTTCAATTATAGAGCATAAGGCCCAAGGTGCTAAGATATGTGAGATCCAAACAAACTTTTAAATATAACTAAATGCTTTCGCATAGTATAAAATGAGATAAAAATGTGAAAACCGAGTGCAATTAGCAAAGCTTAGCAAGCAAATATATAAATTTTTCAAATTACATTTGCCGGTCAATGACAAAAGATGTAGTTGTGTATTCTAAATAATTGTTATTGGGTGCACCCACATACAAGAACAGAGTGATGTGGTTAAGAATAACCTAATGTAGTGTGTGTTATGAACCGTAATCAGTGGCCAATAGCAGTCAGAAATCTAATAATTTGAGTTATCTTTTTGAAGAACTTGCCAATACTTTTGTCAACTGATAGACTGTGTGATGTGCTACCATGATCAGTATCTTACATGTGCCAATGGGTACACAGTTAAGGGCATCATTCGTGACTTAGGTCAGGGTTTGAATCAAAGCCAGATTGTTTAATTCATTCTACCTTTATGAAAGTGTGTGTACATTTCCTTTAACTCCCACCTTCCTTGTCACTAGCCATTAGTGTAGTGGGTAGTAAAACATGATGCTGAATAAAACATATACAGTAGGGCCCCTGTATCTGCCGAGTCCATATCCGCGGTTTAGCATTTCCCAATTTTATTTATTTTTAATTAAAGGAAAAAAAATCATAAAAGTTTCAAACCACGCTACAAGCGAGAACCGGCCGTACTAATAGCAGCATAAACGCGACTACTATATATGTACATTACTTGACTTATTATCACCACATCAAGAAGAATAGAGAATAGCAAGTACACTGTAATGTACAATATACATTATTACTTTATTTATTGTTGGTAATGTCTGTGAATAATTTATCAACTAAACTTTACCGTAATTATGTATGTTTCAAGAAGATCATGTTTTCCAATAGTTTGGTACTATCCGCCGTTTCCCATAACCGCAGTAGATCTAGGAACATATTACCTGCGGATATGGGGGGCCTTACTGTATTTAGGTTTAAAAGAAAAAGAGGCTTATTTTGTTTTTAACATAGAAGCTAACCTACTTTGTCTCCGACATCCATTCTGCTGTGATTCCTCAGTCTCCTCTTCGCTGTCATTGAGCCGATATTTGACGGTGAGATACGCGAGAAGCGCGTTGCGGACAATTGTCAAGTCGGCCTCCAGCTTGTCCAAGTGGTTGAGCAGTACGGCACAACGTTTACAAAGCATGTCTTCCAAGGACACCACCACCATGAACCCCTCACCCATGAGCTGACCGATCTTGGTGGGGAGCCCGGTCCGGGAATAGGGTGTGTGCCCTAAGAGTAGGGGCACCCCGCGACCCACAATCTCTTCATCACAGATGAAGCAATGTGGCGCCGAAGAAAGTGGTTTGGTGTGGGAGGGAGGATTTGCGCCCAATGGCCTGGTTAACATCTGGAAAATAACCGTTGAGCAACCTAGAATGTCTCTCAATTGAGATACATAAAAATTTGTGTTGAAGTCTAGGGTAGGTACTAAGTTACTAAGTTAGTGATATCACCCCAACAATGCAATTACAAGAGTTTCACATTAAAAATAGCCACACAATGTTTGTATAAGGCTTAAAAAAATACTGTTTTAATTGGAAGTGTTAACATAATATGGAGGATGACATAAGAAAAATGTAAACAATTATTGCAGAAAGCTTGCATATTGCCCCAGCGTCTTGATTCACTATAACCTCTTGTAGTCTTGGTAAATCTCTGCCAATCGCTGAATCTGCTCCATCTCTTTTTTGGGGTTGCTCACCACAGTCACCCTAGACGAATTGATTGATATCATGGAGGACGATTTTAACACCCAGCCCTGCACTTTTAACACAGTCCCGAGCTGAAACTCCTTAACGAGACGGTTTGTTGCCATGACGATGCGAGTCTCCATGAAGTTTAAGAGAGTGATAGCATCTTGGGAGTACTCTTCGTCCCGCTCTCCGACTATGCTCACATCTCCAAAGATGCTCATGTCAAGGGTTTTGTCACCTTGTTGGTCTGTCGACTCTCTTGAGATTCTCTGAAGTAGAACTTCATTCTCAGAAAACTGTTTGGCAAGTGTGTCACTTTGATGGTTCACACGAACCCAGATACCGCCTGTGTCGTCCTTCAAAAGGTACCGGGCAGGGGTGTACCGCAAATCTTTCCCTGCTACCATGCCCATCACACAGACCATTTTCACAGGTTTCCCTCGAAATAGGAAAGAAGAGTTCTCAGTGGGGTGGGGTGGCATTAACAAAACATCTCCGATCAACATGGTCCAAGGTTTGTACCATACCTTTGTTCCTTTGACTTCCATCGGTTTAATATGTAGGCACAGTTATCACTTAATAAATATAAAAACACCCCTCCTATAGGCATATTTCACTATGGATAAGATATTTATTTGTTAAACACTTGATATTATGTCAAAAACATTGCGAGTCCAATTAAAAAATCTCAAAACACACAGATAATTCAAGAAACTTCACTAATAACTCAAAAGAACTACACGCATACAATTATTTATAAAGTATATTATAGTGAACTGTTCCAATAATCAATTTTGATTCCGTATTTTGGTACCCCTGAAAATTATGAGATGCTTTCACAATTCTAATTTTACTTCCACTATGATAGAAAGGCCATCTAAAAGTTTGCTCATATATCATCTTAACTTAGGATTATTTAACGCTATTTTAACTCTTATTTATAAGAAATATGTATAGAAAAATACCTTGTTAGTATTTTCAGTGTTTGTTTTCCTCATTTTATTGTAGGTTATGACCTGTTCAAAAATAATTAGTTTTTAAACGTATCCTCTTATCTACTTTTCGCGACCAACATGGCGTATAAAAGCTCAATACCAAAGATACATAAAATAGGCATTTATGTAGCGCTAGTGTTTACCATTCTAGACAAACTTCAGCGTTCAAGATACTTTCTCAATGCTAGCTATTTCTGATGATTTATATTTTATCAGCAAGATTATCTATATTGAAATTTGGGTTCGAAACCAAGGAAAGCGATTGAATGTATTTTGTCACACTGGGGTTTCTCATCTTCTTAAAAAGTGAATGAGTAATAGAATAAGAATAGAACCTATATTAAAGTTTAATAGAAAGAATATTATAACAAATCACTCAAAACGTTAGGATACACAATTAAATATAAGAAAAAAAGGAAGAGTAGTTGGATGTTGTACTATGGCTAACGTGCCAGATTTGTTCTGCCCTAAAGCGGGACATGTTTATACCGGGGGGTTTGGGGGGACATAATCGGTATGGAATACCTCTCAGGCGGGACTGAGGAAACTCCCCTCCTCCCCCCCCACCCAGATTTAAAAAACTTTAAGCCTGAAAAGTCGTATTTTGAGGCCATCCTTGACCCCTGCAAATAAAGTATAATTTAAAAGTTTCGTATTTAGCTGAGTTCGGACGTTGATGTTTTGTGGTAATTTGTTCAAAACAAATAGAAAGCAAAGCCTACGTAAGCCTATACTTTTTTTTGTGGGGGTGGGGGCTGTGATTGAAAACATATGAACAATATGAACAGTTAATTTAGATGTTTATTTTTTAAATTAATTTGCTGTTGTTTAAACAAACCTTTAAAGACATACAAGTGAATAAAAAAGAAAGCACATTATATTTATTTACTCAGTAAATTTTAGCATATAAATTATAAGTGTACATTTCTATAATTCATACAGACTCAGTCATCATACTCATACTTTGTATTTGAACTTATTTGTTTTTACAGTGCTGGTGAGGCTCGCAACATTGGATAAAAGTCCTGGCAACTTAAGTCAAAATTAATTTTTGTCACTAATATTGACCTTAAAACGCTCACCCTAAGTTGGGTTTTCTCTGATGTCCACACTTTTGTCATTGCAGAAAAAACTCTTTCAACAGCTGCATTACTTCCTGGCAGTGCTAGTACATATTCTGCGATTTTACTGATGTGTTGATGATTTCTGGAGTTTTCTCTCAAATGTTTAAGCAATTCAAGCCACCGTTTATCAGATTCTAATTTGTTATCATTCCACACCAGTGGCAGATTTACCAACAGGCTGTGTAGGCTGGAGCCTAGGGCGGCAGATTTTAGGGACGGCAAATTTGGGGCCAACATTTTTTTTTTATCTTACAGAAATTAAAAAGATTCATATTTATATACCTAAATGTTATTAGGTCCACACAAACAATTCAA
>CABFWB010004789.1:31065-49471 GCA_902151455.1 Timema bartmani | reverse complement strand
GGGGGGGGGGCCGAGATATCGACCTAATGTGGGTCACGACCCCTCCCCCACAACGAAGGGGACTCAGGTGTCCTTGTTCCCGTCACACCGCACCTCCGTGGACGTGGACTTTCGGCCGCCCGGACGGACGAGTTTAAATGATAAAAAACACGAGCGCGCATAAAACCCAGGCCATATTACTTATGTTGGTAAAAGGGTGGGTTTTTGTTTTGCTATCACCTGTACTGTTTCACACACACCTATCCAAATCCCTCCCCTCTTTGCCGCACGATATATCCCTAGTATCCACGGTATTTGGTTTAGTTTGTATTGCTATTGAGTTGATTCGCTCCAACTAAGGTTGACAATTACTTATCTATGACTTGGATATTTTGGCCTTAATAAAAGGTAAATAAGCCCTTAAAATTGTCAAGAAATTCAATAAAAAGTTAAAAATTTATCTAAAAATGTAGCTATATTTGTTAAATATACAGCCTATTTTGTCTAAAGTTGTCTGAAATCTTAGACAAATAGTTGAGGTCCAATATAATTTGTTTGAAAAACGTATATTTACTAACTAAATACTCGTTAATTTTTACAAAATATGAAAATTATAAAACAGTTTTATAATATTTTCCAACTAAATATGGTTTAAAAACTACCCAAAGTTGAAAAATATGCATCTATATGTTAAATTAAATCAGATCAGATCAAAGCACATTTAAATTCTGTTAGTTAAAATTTAGAATAAAATTTGACATGTTATAAGCAGGTCTTAGACTTTGATTACTCAAGATGATCAATAATGACCTATAAAATGACACTAATTTTTTTTAACAAAACTCGTGATAAATGCAGACGATTATATCGAGCACGCACTTTATAAATGTAAACTAAAAAAAATCTACACAATGAAAAACCTTTAGTAACTAAACTTGCATTCTGCTAAATATAATATTGTTCACAAATATCTGCTTCAGATGTAATGGCTACCCCCTCCCAGCCTAATTGCAGTCTCACCAGGAATGTGTGTTTTACAACCAAACAAGTAAAAATGATAAAAAGTTCATTGAATACATTATCTTCCTATTCCGACAAATGTATATATAGAGAATTAAATAGCCAAAGCTATTATTTATGCTTTTAGTGAGGATTACTCCCTCTAGATATCATATTCTGAAAATTGAAAAATGACACCTGGACACGGGAATCGAACCCAGGACCTTTGGCTTAGTACGCCAATCCTCTGACCACTGAGCTATCCAGGAATCGTCCGTGCCCAGGGTCAATCTTCACTCATATTTTAAGGCAGAGCCTATAATGGACGTGCGGAAATCGTCGGCTACAAGTATGTGATTTTTATTAAGATCACGAGTTATCAGATAACGCAGCCATCTTCGACTCGGTAGTTGGCTTATTACTGCCATTTGTACAGTTATTATAATATATTATATTATATGGCCGAAAAATGTATCATCGGTGGAATGTGGTTTTAACCTTTCAGAGTGATTGACTAACATCCGGGGACTGGATGTTGTGTCTTTTCTAGATTTGAGTTAGTTTATAAGTTGGGTGCTGATAATATATTCATTGAGTTCAGAAGGTGCACGTCAAATGCCTCAAATATATATATATATGTTTTTAAGGATTTCACCCTTTTATTATTTGTATGTTGTTGCCACCAAATCTCGAGTTCCCTAATGTCTGGTTCATCTACCCTCCCTCTCAAGTGAGCCGGTTTGTAGTACACCAGTGTAATGTGGGTGCCCCGGTGGTGGTCACAGCGTCCAGACGACACTCTAGCGGGGTGGGGATACGGGCGCCCCTATAGCGCCGTACAAAGACCTCCCTCACTCCCTCCCTCCACTGCCCCTCTATAACACTCTGGTACATTTGGTTTACTCTTTCTTCATTGAGCTCGGACTACACCGGGGTTGCTTCAAGACAAGGGTTGAACGAGGCGTCGCTTTTCGTCCCCCCTAGGACGGTGGCATACAGCCTCTGACTGGGTTTGATACAGGACTCTGGAGTCGGAGCTGGTAAAAATGTACAGACTTCGGGTTCAAAATAAACTTATAATAGCTTAACAAGATATGGTCATAATATAATCAGTCAAGATAAAACTGCTTCCTTTGGTTGCTCCCACTATGAATTAGATCATAATATATGGTCATAATATAATCAGTCAAGATAAAACTGCTTCCTTTGGTTGCTCCCACTATGAATTAGATCATAAGATAATCAGTCAAGATAAAACTGCTTCCTTTGGTTGCTCCCACTATGAATTAGATCATAAGATATGGTCATAATTATAATCAGTCAAGATAAAACTGCTTCCTTTGGTTGCTCCCACTATGAATTAGATCATAATATATGGTCATAATATAATCAACCAAGCTAGGGTCATACACACATTACACTCAATTTGTCCTTCTCTTCCATTCCCCCGTACAAAAATGGTCGTACCATTTCTAGGGTTACGGTACCAACTGGTACAAAACTATGTTATACCTATAGTTTTAATTTGAAACGGTATTGGGACCAACTTGATTGATCTGAAATAAAATACAGTACTTGTGACTGTAAAGTTCAACCTTCCACCTTTTAAATGCACTCAGAGAGAATTACTTTAGCAAATGACTTAGAAACCAACTTACCCCAATAATTAGCAAACTACTTACATTGAGCACACATAAATCACGTGACTTACCAGCGCTTAACTGTTTAACATAATGAGCTCCTCTGTAAGTAGTGAACATATTGCCCGAATCGGTGGGAAAGTGGAATAAGACTCTTAAGGTTTGGATTTCTATTAGCTTTGAAGACGAGGTTCAAATCTCGGCTATGTGTACTGAGTTGTTTTATTACTATATGAGATGACCTCGTCTTTCTATTTGTGGAAATGCGATTAAATATTTTCTAAATTCTACTCTCCTCTTAAACTTCCTGGACAAGAAGGCGTGAGGAACGTAATTATTATTATTATTATTATTATTATTATTATTATTATTATTAGTACCACGTCTTACTAACCGTTCGGGTTATACGCAAGGAACGTAATAAATTAGTTCTTGACACCCAACACAACCCTCCTCTAAACTCCTGATAAACCGCTCTAACTACTGAACCACGGGGGGGGATTCACACCTTCCATGTCCACAATCGATATGGGACCGACAGCTTTACTTTCACTCCGAAGGAAGTTGTGCTACGGATTTTTATCACTCGAGAAAAATCCGTTGACCGCGACTGGGTTTGAACCCACGATGATCAGGTCTTGAAGCGAGCATTTTACTCCAAGAGCATCGGGATCGACTCGAACCAGAACCTGTTAAAGGCGATGATATTAAGCAAACACATCAGTGCCTTCCCCTTGAATCGCCTCTACCTTCGTAAACACACACATTACCTCCAAGACACATCCATCATGATTCTAGAAAAGTCGTGGGAGGGGGGGGAATAAAAAAATCATGCCCACATCCCCATCATCGAAAGAGTTTTAACGAAGTGACATGTTTTCCACTGGAAGACGAAAAACAAACCTTGTGTTCGTTTAGAACCGGACACACACGGATATAACGACTATACTATCAGGAGAGATAGAGATCTATTCAGCCCCACGCGTGACTCGACTGTCACTCGCTCAGCGCCTATCGTCGTCCATCATGTCCTTGTCTGGAAGTTCACGGCAGCAGCGTCGCAAGTCGCGGCAATTACGGCGCTCCGGGGTGACAACGGGACAAGTGACACTGACGATACCTCGGCGCTGATTGCGGACACGAGAGTCCATTCTCGCACCCGGTTAACCGGGAAACTAAGCTTATAGCCATACGTCGCATTCTTTGCATTCCTCACTTGGCATCGCCGAAATTGGAATCAGGGAAATAGTGGGTTTTATTTTTAAATATAGATTTTTCAATTTTGTAGACCTGGGTGGTCTTGGGGTAAAGTGCTCACCTCAGGACACGATGGTCCTGGGTTCAAACCCAGCCGGGGTCAACAGATCTTTCTTGAGCGATAAAAAACCGTAGCACAACTTCTTTCGGAGGGGAAGTAAAGCCGCCAGTCCCTTGTCTATTGTGGACATGTAAAAGAACCGTGGGAGGTATGTGAAAATAACTTTCCCGGCAAAATTTACAGGCCCTTTCACTCTCGCTCATAGAAATTCTCATGTGTTGATATAATCAGTCGGTTCAGAAAGTGCACGTTAAATATCTCGAATAAATTAAACGTGCATTCACTTTACCCTGAAAGGTGACAGTCTTACCTTGGTGGATTACACTATGGCACTATCTTATAAGCTGTACCATAGTGGAATAATGTAAGGTAAGCTTGCCTTTTCGTGACGATATAATTTTTCTACGCGATTGATTAAAAATTGCCGCGAGATCGACCTTTTTCCGGCCCTTGGTATATTCCAAACGGGTGGTAAGACGCGGTGCTAGAATAAGTTATTGATATAAGTTAAACTGGAATATCTTTAGACAGAACTCCAGGAGTGAGACGGGCTCTTAAGACGCTCCACTGGAATATCTTTAGACAGAACTCCAGGAATGGGACGGGCTCTTAAGACGCTCCACACACTCTATCTTTCTCGATACTTACCGTGGGTGGGTAGTAAGAGCTTTCGATCACAGATCTATTTCGGGTGTGGGGAGGGGGGGGAGTGACGAGGAAGTTAACTATTTATACGTGGTTCATCCTTTTATCCAATTTATAAATAACTAGGCCAAGTCTGGATAACCTTTTTCAGAACACGTGCCTAATATGTCGATAATATCTGGAGAAATTCTTTCGCGTGCCCAATTGAATATTAAGAAGCAAAATGGCTCATCTTAGTTATTGACTATTATGACTCAAAATAACTATTGCATATCATACATAATACAGTAGCCACGTGGCTTCTTTGGTGCTGACTGACAGCTCACAGCTGACGGCTTTTAAAAGCTACCAGACCAAATTATGTATCCCTACGCCGAACCATATGATCTGCAAAAAACATGTCTTTAGCAGTTGTCACTTCTGACAGTCAACATTTAGGTACATACCTAACTGTTAACTGTCAGAAGTCAGCTGTGAACTGTCAGTCAGCACCAAAGAAGCCACGGGGCTACTGTACTAATTATATAATATATTTTATTTATGGATCATCACTTTGAGAAAGTGACTTGTTTGTATCAATTTCTCTGGACTAATTTAGTCCTTATAATATACACTATTTTTTATTTAAAACATATATTTGTCTGTTAGGCTAAGAAGGTGACTAAAGTGATCCCTGGTCCTTGAATTTTGTTACCTTATTTTGTCTGAGAAAGAAACTAGTTTGCGCCGGGGTTTTTTTTTTTTCTGGAATGTTTTGGTTATAACGATATCTTTTTTTTTATGGATTAAATATCCAAGCTATTATATTTGTTAGTTACGGTTACAGCCGCATCTAAATGTCATATTCTTTAAATAGAAAAATTACACCCCGACACGGGAATCGAATCCGGAACCTTTGGCTCAGTACGCCAATGATCCGACCACTGAGCAATCCAGAAGAGTCGTCTCATGCCCATGATCATTCTTCATCAATATTATTATTATTACTATTATTATTACCGTGTCTTACTACCCGTTCGAGTTATACGCACTTACGCTAATGTGTAATGGTAGAATGATTCTGAGATGAAATGGAGGACCTACAGTTTAACCTGGGATCCGAACCACGGTGGTAGGACTGGCATTCCACACATTCACAAGTTGTGATTAATACACGTCTTGTATCAGTATTTTAAGGCAGATTCTGTGATGGACGTGTGGAAATCGTAAGCTACATGTGAGTGATCTTATTAAGCTCGCGAGCTATCATCACCTTGGAGCCGGGAGGGCTTTATGCGGCCAATAATATGTCAACCGTACGAAGGCGCATATCATCTCACATCAGAGCAGTGGCGTGATAAGCCAAAGGTCCCGGGTTCGATTCCCGTCCCCAGGTGTCATTCTTCAATCCAAAGTAAATGATATATTGTATGTTGGAAGTGAATGTGTTGCAGATTGCGACCAGTTTGTGTTAGTCCATTGTGAAGAGGCCTGATCACGTCAGGAAAGTAGCAAGTTGGTCAGTTATGCCTCTAGAGTCAATATCTGTATAGATTGTTTTACGCCGTACTAATTGCACACGCATCTGTTCGCTTGAGTCACGTGACAGGTTATATCACTTTGGCTGTAGGCTTTTGTGTCTTTAACTATCAAACTCTTTATTTGTATTATCAAATATAAATTTATAGGTAACAAAGAAAAAGAGATATTTTGTAATTCGATAGTTTCCCTATTCTCACTAAACACTAATGCGGATGCACATTACTTCCTCTAAGTTATCCTTCTCGACCCTACACATTTGATTATTTCGTTTAAGGTGCGGCCGAAGGGAGCGCAAGTATTTTTACAGTTTTTTATGGAGTTGACATTTTTTGGCAAAAATAAATCAAATATTTCTCCAGTAGCAACATAGAGTTTAGTTTTCTGCACGTGTTGATATCAACAGATCTTGAATATCTGTCGAGGGTGTCCTGTAATTTTGTCAAAACTTTTTATCTTTATTTAAAAAGTTTTGACAAAATTCCAGGACACCTTTGATAGATATTCAAGATCTGTTGATATCAACACGTGCAGAAAACTAAACTCTATGTTGCTACTGGAGAAATATTTTATTTATTTTGGTCAAAAAATGTCAACTCCATAAAAACTGTAAAATTACTCGTTTTCCCCTCTGCCGCACCTTAAGGTGGGGTGCTAGTGAGCGTGAGTTTAGGGCAGTATTTTCGAAGTTTTTATAGCATAAACATTTATTTGGCCAAAATAGATCAAATATTTCTTCTATAGAAACATAGAGATATGTTTTCTGCACATGCTAATCTCAACAGGTGTTGAATATCTGTCATGAGCATAGCGGCATTTGGTGACAAACTTTTTAAATGCAGAGAAAAAGTTGTCACTAAATTCCAGGACACCCTTGACAGATATTAAAGAACTGTTGAGATTAGCATGTGCAGAAAACTAAACTCTATGTTTCTATAGAAGAAATATTTGATCTATTTTGGCCAAATAAATGTTTATGCTGTAAAACTTCGAAAATACTGCCCTAAACTCACGCTCACTAGCACCCCATCTTAAGGGAGCCGCCTATCACAGCTCTGAAACTCATCGCAGACACCAAGAAATCCCGCGTTATTTAAGTGATTTGTTATTTCAAAATATGGTTGAAACCAAAATGAAGTTGAAAGGTATCCCTTTAGGATATAAAACTTGTAGCCTTCAAAATATCAGAAAAATTAGTAGATAAGGTTATTTAATACAAATGAAAGATTATCAACAATAATCAAAAAGGAATTAAGAATAATAAATGATGGGTTTATTTAGTGGAGACAGAATACACTAAGGTCGCGAATATCCGGGCTAAAGTGGCGGCACTCTAGGCCGGATAATCCGGAATCCAAGTGTAGATCATTTTCAGTATGCCCAATGTGTTTGCCTACTTTGTTTTTATTTTCATAGAACAGTTAACTTTGTTTTAATAGAATCTGCACATTTTCTGATTGCGATGTAAAATAGGAATACAGAAATTGTAGAGGGACAGTCAAAATTAACCAAGAACGACATTTTAAAAATCTTTACTACCCAGTACTTTAGTTTGGAAATGGAACATCGGCTACAAAGCAAGAACAAGTGAAAATAGAGCATCAAATGGAGTAAATTATGAATTCAGTAAATGTTTTATAGTGGATATGTACCGGCTTGTTTATTTTAAAACGCACTTGTTAACACCGAGAATAGGGTCGGATAACCGCGACTCTACTATAGAATGTACACAAGACCTTGACATAGTTTAATTTGTTATGTGGACGTCTAATAGACTTGACAACGATATAACAGCATGGAATAGAACACGTTCTAATTTTTAAGCCTATAATAATTCAGTGGCCATTAATACTTTAGACTGTATATAGGGATACATAGAGAGTGTATGTTTTTGAACCGGTGTTATCCAAAATGTAATAATTTCCTCTAATGACTGTGACAAGATAAATCATGTTATTATTGTTTTGATTGGTTGTTATCATACGCTAGGTAGTTATCTCTCGTTTGGGATCGTGTTATTGTTAATCAATGCCATAGATACACCGCACGGCTTAAATCAAACTAACCCGCCGCCACTTTGGAGTCAAATTGTGTCATTTAGATTGATCAGACGGGGTTTAGTGAGCTTTTCAATCAGTGGGTGCATATGGCATATTTTAATATCTCCTTTTGGCATCGTTTCTTACCGCTCATTCGAGTTATACACTTATGTAGGCCTACTAATAACACTTATGTGTTAGGGATTAGGGAAGTTTAATTTGAGGGAAAGTGTATCCTCATTTGCGTGGAGGGACAGTGTAAAACCATTTAGGTAAAGCCACCCTCAGTACACTCGACCGGGATCGAACCCCGATCTCCCCGCATTAGGCAGTCCAGTATATTGCGACAGTAGCGCCTTAGACCATGCGGCCACCTAATCGGGGTTATTCAATTTAAAACTATCCCAATTTGACAGTGCTTCGTGTAGTAGATCAACCAATCAAAACGATAATAACATTATTTATCTCGTCACAGTGATTAGAAAAAATTATTACATTTTGGATCAAACCGGTTCAAAAACATACACTATCTACGTACTTCTGGGATATGGGTGAGGAAGGTAGGATTTGAAGGAAGTGTACCCGCATTTGCGTGGAAGTAGGGTGGGAAACCGTTTAGGAAAAAACCACCCTCAGTAGACCCGACCGAGATTCGAACCACAATCTCCTCGTCATCTCAGCAGACCAGTAAGTTTAACTAAAAACACCTATTAATGCTAAGGCTGGTAATAGAGGTAGTATAGTTAGCTATGAACCAGCAGGTCAGGGTTCTATACCCAAACAAGTGCAATTATTATTGAGGGTACTTTTATTTCCACAATATCCTTTTCCACCCCTATTTCCTAGCAAAGGCTGGCACATTTTTTTCGACTTTACCTTTATAATCAAGTTGTCTTAGGCCGAATACATTCAGTTAATATAAGCTAGTACTGGAACAAAAGAATAACCAATCATTTATTTATATGATATATCTACAATTTTATTTATATGATTTATATACATATGCTCATTTATTGTATATATGTATTTATACTCTTTTATTTAAATATGATATATATACTCTTTTATTTATATGATTTATATTTATATGATAAATGTACTTTCATTTTATAAGATATATATTTATATAATCTTTTATTTAGATGTATATATACTCTTTTATTTATATGATATATATTTATATAATCCTTCTATTTTATTTATAACAAATATAGCAGTGTCCCCTGATGCTGACGAACACAGTCCAACACGAGAGTCTGTCGAGTATTTCCAAGCCGAGCGAGCACTTGAGCCCATCTTTTCGCCTTGACTTCTTCCAGCTAGTCCTTCCTTGTTATATAAGACAAAAAGGCAGCATTAATGGAAGGACTCCAAATTACTTTGATAATCCCCATCGCTTTCAATATGATTATTTTTATCTTGGGGAAAGAAAAAGGGTGTGAGGGGGGGCTCACAATAAAAAAAGCTAAAAAAAAAAAAATAACATTAAAAAGATTAGGTAATGCAATTTTCACGATGATAAAAATAAAGAGAGTGTTCCAATCTCGGAAAATACAGGGCAAAAGAAAAAAAAAAAAGGAAGGAAAGTGGTTCGCACCATTTTATACTTAAACAGCTCTTAAGTTATTTTACCTAAAACTTGTTAAAAACCCTAATCTCACTTGCCCCATTGGCTTCTACTTGGGGAACGGGGGAGGGAGTTAAGAAACTTGCAAAAATAAACGAGAACGTTTTTAGAAGAGCAGTTTAAGAACCTCAATTAATAATGTAGAGCCCCTGACGCTGAATAAACAGAATTTACGAGTTCAATTGGAAATAAAAAGTCAAATTATATATATTTTTTCGTCCCTCGTGAATGTATTTGGCACTTATTAGTAAAATACATCGTGGACTTTGCTTATTTGATTCAATTTAGATTGTTTTTTTAAAAAATTCAATTATATCCAATAATATTTTTAAACAGGTCTAGTTTCGATTAATTGGGCACAAATTTTTTTTTCAAACAATAAAATTTTACTTACTTAAATAAAACAGTTTCGAAAAATAAAGTTACAGTAAATGAAACTTTTTTAAAATTAATTCAATTTGATTATTTGATTTATAGTAAGGTTGTATCTTTTTGTTTATTCCCTCCTCATTATTTAAAATATTACTTTTCTTCTACGATGACGACATGTTTCGGTGATTTTTTACCATCTTCAAGTCTGAGGAATACCAGTGTTATTTCAAATTATTGTATAAAAATATGTTATAGAATTGTGAATTTAAAAAAAATAAACATTAGAAATAGAGATAGTTAAGAGAAACTATAATGTGATGTACGAAATATTAAATAGATAATTATTTAAATTAACACGCTTATAAATACCTTATTTGTATTAAAGATGATTGATTTTACTTCATACTATTGGAAATTTGTGAAAATTTTATCTAGTGATGAGCAACTGTATAATATGACTGTATAAAGTTACCAATTTGAAAAAATAAAATTTAACAATTGATAAAAATGGATAGTGTTGGTAATGTGACACATAGTGCTATTTGTATGATGAGTAAATATAGATAGATATATTATTGTGATATTATTATCAGATGAGGCAGGTTAAATTACAGTGTTATTTCTCTTGATTATGGTTCGAATTGATTAAGTTGGGACGGAGGGACTATTCTCTTAGTTTGACGTGTTGAGGCAGCTTTCTAATTGTGTCAATGAAGGACTGATTTCCAAAATTGTTTCTAATGTTTAATTCTTTAAATCTACAATTTTATAACATATTTTTATACAATAATTTGAAATAACACTGGTTTTCCTCAGACTTGAAGATGGTGAAAAATCCCCGAAAGATATTGTCATCGTAGAAGAAAGGTAGTATTTTAAATAAGGAGAAGGGAATAAAAAGGAAGATACAACCTTACTATCAATTATTATTACTCCTTACCAAATAAACATGAATATTATTAGAAATATTGATTATTTGAGATTGATAATTAGTTTAGTCAACGTTTTTTGCACGATTATTTTTTATTTTAAGATGTTTGTCAATTTAAGAAAAGAATAAATGTATTGCATCCATACTAAGCCTATAAATCCCTACAGCCTATAATCAACCCCATTAATTTACCTAGCTTCATTATTTCATTATTATCTACTTCTCTGATTAGGGTATTAAATATCCGTGTAATGAACACACGTCTTACAATTTAACTTAAAATGGTATATTAATAATGTCATGGCTTGCAGACATTAATAATCAAAAGCATGTAAGGATGACGTAAGCCAAAGTAATCGTTACTGTCAATTGATTCACATTAGTAGCTATGCACGTGCATCAAGACATGTTTTTAGAACAGAGATTGTTTTGCCAATTAGCACAACATAGAGTATTGATATAAACATTAACTCAGTTGAAAACACCCCCCTTCTGGTGGTATATAACAGTATGCTTTAGACCTTTTTCAAAAAAGGGGGAGATTGGGGCGGGAAGGAAGTTATTTGTTAGAGGGCTACTTCGAAGTGCTTTAAATTACTCAGCTGCCGAGTTACAGTAACTTGTGGGGAGAATGTACTCGGTTGCCGAGTTACAGTAACTTGTGGGGAGAATGTACTCAGCTGCCGAGTTACAGTAACTTGTGGGGAGAATGTACTCAGTTGCCGAGTTACAGTAACTTGTGGGGAGAATGTACTCAGCTGCCGAGCTTACAGTAACTTGTGGGGAGAATGTACTCAGCTGCCGAGTTACAGTAACTTGTGGGGAGAATGTACTCAGCTGCCGAGTTAGAGAAACTTGTGACGACAATATCCCACAGCTTGGGTCCCTGTTCAGTACGCAGGAGGACGCTCTAAACCATCTTGAAAGTCTGAGTTATATAGCAACCGCGCATAGTCGAGCAACCATGTGTTATACACTAGTCAAGAGTTTTAGCAGAAAAGATAAGTCAGGGCGCAGAACTGCTGAGTAGGGACACTGACAGAACGAGGAATTTTTTGTCCAAACTCTTTCAACATGTTCTAAAACCTACACCACATTTATACACTCTCAATAATAACTAAACTATTGTAATAAACAAGATCATAACGAACCCCAAAAGTATTTTACCGCAGCCTAACCCATCCTACTAAGTCAGCCTGACACTTAGGCCAATGGGTTGGGCGGAGCAGCAACTATATAAATATATATATGTGTGTGTGTATAAATATGTAGCCTACTGTACATGTGGCCTAGTGAGGAATCTGTGAAGTCATATATGGGCTTTCAGTGTCAAAAGGTTCCCCACCCCTTGTTTATACAGTCCAGGTAAGACTGCCTCCAGCGTATAACACGGACGGGTAGTAAGACGAGGTAAATTGAGTGTACTGTATAAAACAAGTCAGAAAGGCAAAAATGTAATATACATTGAGTAATTCAACTGCCAGTAATTTTATTGAAGACTTTTTTATTTTGCGAAGTTAAGTCGAAGTTTCAAACCTTCTAAAGTGACGTTAGGCTTCATAAATACACTTCTAGCCCCACTCGAGAGAATGTTTGTACTTGCCTCGGTGTTGCAGTGAGTCGACCAATCAATTGGAGAGAGGTTGGTTTGCAAGGTGTAGATAAGACCAGTGGTGGAGGAACGGAAGGTTTGGGCTGGAGTCGTGGGATAATAATGCAAGTCACTTGTGTCTGCGTACGTCAGGACAGATACCACGATAAAAAAAATAAAAAATGGAGGGTGGCATCATTAAAACACACATGTCAGCATTCTTCGTATTCTTAACAAACAGAAAAAAAAATCTCTATTTTCCCCCCGTTTTCTTGTGTAAGAAAAAAACATACCCTACGTATAAAATAATATTTAAAAAATAGCCCTTGAACACGAGCATCGAACCTGGTACTTTTGATTTAAGATACCTGAAACTTTCAGAATAATACTGCGTCCAGGGTTGGGTCATATAGGACCCAATATTTTAAGGTAGGCGAGTTAAAATACGTATTTTTATAATTTGAACACAAAAAAAAGAGCGTTTTTGGGCAAAATAAATAAAACTTGTCAGTGGCTTGCTCGGGTAAAAGCCCCTATTTAAGAAATGTTGGTTAATGGAAGGCTTTAGTAAGAAACATTTCTCTAGTAAGTACCTGGAGTCGCGATTATCCGGCCTAAAGTGACGACATTCCGGGTCGGATAATACGGAATTCATGTGTAAATAATTTCCAGCGGGTTTGCTTTGTTTTAATAGAATCTGCCCATTTTCTGATTGCGATGCAAAATAGGAAAACAGTAATCGTAGAAGGACAGTAAAAATGAAACGAGAAATATTATGCGTCTTACTACCCATTCGGGTTACGCTAATGTGTAATAGTAGGGTGATTGTGAGATGAAATGGAGGATCTACAGTTTAACGTGGAATCCGAACCACGGTGGTAGGCCTGGCATTCCACACATTCACAAGTTGCGATTAATACACGTCTTGTCAGAGGTGAAGGAAGGGTTTGGCAATCAGATAAATCTGTGCCGGGACCGAGGATTGAACCCCGAACCCTCAGCACAGAAGTCCGACACACCCCTATAGACCACCAGGTCACCTAAACGAGATATAATTTTTTTAAACCTTTACCACCCAGTACTTTATTTTGGAAATGGAACGTCGGCTACGAAGCAAGAACAAGTGAAAATAGAGCGTCAAATGGAGTACATTATAAATTCAGTAAATGTTTTATAGTGGATATGTACCGGCTTGTTTATTTTAAAACAAACTTGTTAACACCTAAAACCGGCCCTGTTCACACGCATATATTATAGTAATCACTCTAACGGGGTAGGGATGAGGGAGGAAGCATTTTAGAGGTATTATACCCGCATTTGCGTGGTCGTAGAGCGAAAAATTATTTTAGGACCCGACCGAGATTTAAACCTTAATCTCCCCGTCATCGTCCGGCGAATTTACTGCGAGAGTAGCTCCTTAGACCATGTGGCCACCGAGGCGGGTAGTCTTTTTCTCAGAACATACAATAATTTTTAAATTGATTTTAACTGTTTATCATGGCAAGAGGAAATTTTAAATAGTTTAATTTACTATAAATGCGTGGACGTAATCTGGGGTTTATTTTCCCGGTTATTAAATTTTAAAAAAAAGCACTCTGTTGAGTTTTTAGTGAACATTTTTGTTTATTAAAATATACTAAATAACAATATTTAACAATGTTTATAGAAATTGGAGTTTAATATCGTAATTTTCGTTGTAAATTGAATATAATAATGTAGAAACTTCAACCAATCTCTGTGTGATTCGTCACATCGTAATATAAACTTGATTACTATACAAGTTGATATTATTCAACATTACTCCCACATTAATTATTTGCAACCCATAAAATGTTGGTGTACTCTCACAAAAACAGGATGTAGATTAAAACAAAAAGTACATGATGTTTACAAAATGTACATGTGAGAATTATTGTCATCGTTACAACATTTGAAATTTTAATATTGTGATGAATTATGTAAAAAAAAATGCAGGTAGTAGAGAGGTATTATTTATTTGTTTGTTATTTTTATGGCTGACAGTGTGCAGCTCATCTTTTTATTTGCTAATGTAAAAAAAAACATGTATATGAGTTTTACGAACAAAAAATAAATAAAATACTGAATTCATCAGTTATACAAAAAGTCTATTGACGCATATATTATTACTTTCAATGTTTTTTTTAACTGTCATGAATTATTAGTAATAACATTATTTGATAAAAATAGTCAAAATTAATTTCTGCGAAGCATCTATACAACCCTTTTTTTTTGTATTAGATGTATAATGTTGAAAAAAAAATATTTTTCTCAATACGAATTATTTTATTTGTACAATATAATTTCCATGTCTCTAAAATAAATGTACATACGATGGAATATAAAAGTAGACCTACATTGATTTTGAAACTAAAAGGTACAAATTGACCTATTTCCACACTTGTACTAGTGGCCATGGGGTCTAAGGCGACGAGGAGGTTGAGGTTAAAATCTAAGTCACGTTCAATTGGAGGTTGGTTTATCAGATTTGATTTATCACTGTGGTTTTTCCAATCCCTTCTCCGAACTAATGCGGGCGCACTTTTCTCTCAACTCTACATTACAAGTGAAGATATTGTTAGACTATGTGTTAGTGTAACTGCTAGTTTTCACCTTCGAGTATTTCTCACAAATTTGAATCACAAATATATTAACTATGAATATTAATATTACCAGCTTCGGTGGCCGCATGGTTTAGGGCGCCTATCTCGTGTTAGACTGGACTGTCTAGGACAAGGATATCGGGGTTCGAATCCCGGTCAAGTGTACTGAGGGTGGTTTCTCAAAATGGTTTTCCACTCTCACTCCACGCAAATGCGGTACACTTCCTCTAAATATAACCTTCACAATCCCTAACTCATTAGTGTAATTAGTACACAAGCTTATAAACCGAACGGGTAGTAAGAAGCGGTGTTAAAAAAATGATTAATTAAATCTTTTTCGTTTTGTATTTCTGGTTGGTTAACTTAAACTTACGCTTTTTATTAGATTTTTAATTTGTAAAGGTTTTGCTATTTTTAAAACTGGATTTGTTTTTATTGTTCATAAAAGCAAACCTGTTTTGTTTTACTTATTATATGTAGTATTTTTGCATCTTAATATTTCACAAGTAGCCCACGTACTTTTTATACGTAAAAACAGTCATTTTAATCTAATATAGCCTGAAAATAATGTTGAGTAAATTCTCAGAAGGAAATTGGTTATCAACTTCATTTCCTCCGAATCAGACACATCCTCGTCTATAGAAGATCCTTATCAATTAAAAAATGTAGAAGATGAAGTTTAAATCAATGATCCACACGAGATATATAAAAAAAACACTAAAAATAATGCCATTCTTTTTTTCTTTCTTTACTTAATTCCTTCCTTTCCATTATTTTTTAAACATCCTTCTTAATTTTATCTATCATTCTATATTGGGAGACATTTGTAAAATTTAGTCCCGATAAAATACTGGACAGTCGGAATTTTAACGATACTTTTACTTTTGAATTGGGATTTAGAGACCACAAGAAATAAAAAACTGTAGGTTTTTTTTAACCATTTGAAAATATTTATATCATATATAGAGATAATTGAACTAATTTGTAAAAGAAAAATGTTATATGCTATTGAGAAAAAATTTTCGGGAAAGTTAGCATTAAAAGCAGTCTTTTTTTTTAAAAAAAAGGTAAAATATACAGGGCGTCCACCTAAACAATATTTTAAAATTCCCTGATTTTTTTTCAGGTTTTCCAGAACCAATTTACAAATTTCCGGAAGCTATATGTTAAAAACATTATTTTATTAGGATCGCAACTTAATTTAATATTCTCTAGACACATATATAATCTGAAATTGTATCATTATGACGGAGCTAAAGAATTTCAATCTAAAGCAATGGTCAATTCTCTATTGTTGTAATGTTTACATTATATTATGTAAGTATTAGAGACTATTGTCCTTTGTTTTGTGGTTAATTTAAGCTTTACATAATGTTCAGTGCATTTTATTATTATTATTATTATTATTATTATTATTATTATTATTATTATCATCATCATCATCATCACCGCGTCTTACTACCCGTTCAAGTTATACGCACTTACGCTAATGTGTAATGGTAGGGTGACTGTGAGATGAAATGGAGGACCTACAGTTTAACGTGGGATCCGAACCACGGTGGAGGCCTGGCATTCCACACATTCACAAGTTGTGATTAATACACATCTTGTCAAGAGGTGAAGGAAGGGTTTGGCATTCAGATAAATCTGTGCCAGGACAGGGGGTTGAACCCCAGACCCCCAGCACAGAAGTCTTGACACCTTAGCCCTAGACCACCAGGTCACCACAGTGCATTGTAGCACGAGCTATTGGCTCGGTTTGAATTCAAACTTTCGCGCTCCTCCAGCTGTAAAAACAGATGGCCTTGTCAGCGCCATGTGTTTTATATTAATTGAGTTTCGTGTGATCGCGCATGCGCGTTAGCAAGGCTTGTTCTCTCAGATATATAGGAAGTAAGGCGGGAAGGACTCTCTGCCCTGTGTTGATCTCGAGTAGACGTGTTTCAATAACTCGGGGGAAGAAATAGGAAACTAAGGACATAAGCAATGTCGAAAGCTAAGTCCTGCTCATATATTTATTATAAGAGTGTTAAATGTAAATGATGATAACATTGAATGGAGCGATCTAAGTTAGATTTCAGTGAGATCATTCTGAGTACACCAGTACAGTTTAAAATTGTTGTCAGACACGTTCTTTAGTTTCTTCTTCCAATGACGTGACCGAATTCTCGCACAAACACTTAGCCACGGCACTTCTTTGTCTAAAAGACCCGCCGCGAAGGGTGGAAAGAGGACACTAGAATCGCGTGTTAGCGTTGAGAATTGAAATCAGCAAGCTCAACTGTGTTGAAAGAGATTCGCGACGACTATTAAATGGAAGAAAAATATTATTTGTACTATTGTAAATTAGAGTTTTGTAATAGTTTAATGAATATGTGGAAATTCCAGAAATGTTCTGAAATTCCCTGACTTTTCCCCGTTTCCGAGGTTTTCCAGGTCGCTTATATACAGGACGTTTACAAACGGCTAAACTTTGGGAAGTGTTATGGATCAAAAAACTAATTCAAAATGTATTTTTGAGATTTTCTTGTTTTAGATTCCTTTTCACGACGTAAATAAGACAAGACAAAATAAAAACACGTTTTTGTGCAGAGGTCCTCGCTTTATATTAATTTTCCTGGAATATATTGATCGGTCATCCTGGACCTGTGGCTTGGACTCTGCGTTCGCCTGATTTAACGCCATTAGATGTGTTTTTTGGAGCTCTCAAGAAAAAAATGTATGAAGCGCCTGTTAATGACTTTCATTCATTCCGACAAAAGGATAACGCGAAGAAACAACAGTCACGCAATGTCGGTCAGCCACTCGTTCTGTCATTGACAGGTGTAATGTCGGTCAGCAACTCGTTCTGTCATTGATAGGTGTAATGTCGGTCAGCAACTCGTTCTGTCATTGATAGATGTAATGTCGGTCAGCCACTCGTTCTGTCATTGACAGGTGTAATGTCGGTCAGCCACTCGTTATGTCATTGACAGGTACAATGTCGGTCAGCCACTTGTTATGTCATTGATAGGTACAATGTCGGTCAGCAACTCGTTCTGTCATTGATAGGTACAATGTCGGTCAGCCACTCGTTCTGTCATTGACAGGTATAATGTCGGTCAGCCACTCGTTCTGTCATTGATA
>CABFWB010004789.1:10099-29168 GCA_902151455.1 Timema bartmani | reverse complement strand
TTCTCGTGCAACGAAACACGCGGGGTGGGGGAGGGATTAGCCCGTCTTATTGACTCAACAGGGAGTTTGGGGGGGGGGGGGCGCTGGTGTAATTTAACAGAATTAACTATTCTAATTATATTTTATAAGTACCCGGCGTCGCGAGGTTATCTCGGGCAACGTTTTTCTGTACTTCAAATAGACATCTCTTCATTTTATTTCTTCTAACCCAGTTTTTAATCAATTTAAAAAATCTAATCCTAAATTTAAAATTCCTGCTTCTAGGTGAATATGTTTGTACACAGGGGCTGCTAATTTTAAAATGTCAGACCTCTGTGTGGAGGCAGGTATCATGAAAGACAAATAAACTCATCATTTTATTAATATAGATAAAGTTTCTGAAGTCAGTCATTTCATTAAAGCTAGGAAATAAAAAGTTTGTACAAGTATCGAAATAAAACGTTTATTAATATGTTCCCATGAAGATAAAAAGTAACACCGTAACAAGTAACAAAACATGGAACAAAGAATCTCACCAGAATGTATATTATGTGTGCGAATTGTTTAACATTGTGTGACGTCAAAAGATAAAATTTTATGTATTCATGAATTATTAAGTGTGAAATACTAACTAAACTAATATTTATACTTAAGCTGTTGAAATTGACACAAACTGTAAATCGTACAAAGGCACCAGGCTCGTCTAGTTTGCAGGAGACCTGAAGGTCACAGTTTGAATCCCCTTCGGGTGTGCTTTTTAAACTAAATAGTTTCCCCTTCCCGTCCACGCAAATGGGAATACACTTACTCTAAATTATTATGTTTCCAACGATGCAAATTCGGGTACATTTAATTTAAACTATACTTTCCTCGTCCCTTTCCCAACACTGAAAGGTGTAAATACGCGAATAGCCCTGATGGAGTAAGACGTGCTGTTTAGAAAACAGAATAAAAACAGATCAAATAACTATAAAAAGTATCAGGCAAACTTCCATAAGTCCCAAATGAACTATCATGCGATGATGTACTGAGGAACGTCCAGATTCAACCTGTATCGTTTATAGCACGTGTTCCTTGGCAGACCAGACACGAGCCCTTCGCCCTAATACAGACCGTCCCTATCGTCGAGACGCTGCTGTGGACGCCGTAAGTCGTTCATATTAGAGATTCTGTAAGCTAGGGGAGATGGAACCGAGTCTTTTCACAGGGGGGCTCCAAAGTAGCAACACATTCTTTAAAAGTACAAATATACAAGTTTTTATCGGTACGTTTTACTACTAACCCTAAACTGGCGCCGTGGTGTAGTGGTCAGTGCACCTGGCTACGAGCCTGGGGATACCGGGTTCTGTTCCTGGCTGGTACCTTGGGTATTTTACTGAAAGGAGAACTACACAACGGTTACCAGGGTTTGGTTAGTTAGGTTTAAGTTAGGTTTAAATGTTTCCACTGGTTCCACACCCTAATACTCACTATCACCATCATACTCTCTAACACCCTTATACTATCACCATCACCTCATATCATGACACGGAAAGGATGTACTATTAGTACATTCGGACGTCCCCTGTACAACGGTACATTAGTACTGGATAATATTTCCACAAACTGGGCTACGTGTGATGTAACCCAGAAGCACAATATTATATTATATTATGACACAAACCCTAAAAAAAATAAAGGCTAAATATAATGGTTAGAGATAGTAGGGTAGTTTTAGAGGAAGTGCACTTGTCTTAGAGTAGAGAGAGAATTGAATAACTACATTGATAAAATAATAACGAGTGGAAATAAAACTCTTGTGACCGAAAATATCGTATAATTGTTATGTTTTCATGAAATCAGAAAGAGAAATATTGTAAAATACAGAAGTTTCAATTATTCACACCATGTAATGTCTAAAATAAAGGACATTTACGGGACGCATAGTAAAATACGAAACATTTACACCTTTTTTTTTCCAGACTTATAAAAAAAAATGGGACGTGACTTTCAAATATGGGACAGATGGCCACCTTAAGTAACGGATAAAATATATTTTAACCAACAATTTTTCGTGAAGTTGTGCATGTTATTAATTTTATTATATATAAAGCCACACGGCTGACTCACTCACTGGCATTAATTTTTACCCTACTTCCAGATGAGCTAGAAACTTGAAATTTGGCAAACTTATAGCTTCTAGCCTGTAACCGACGGGAAAATTACAAAAAGTAAAAAGTTTAATTTTTAAACCCCCTAAAAAATTCAAAATGACGGAGCAACTTTAAAGTCAGTGCGGTATATACAATAAAATACCGGTAAATTTAAGTTGTTACGTTCAAAACAACGCTGGAATTACATTAGCTTACATCTACTTGCAAAGAGAACTCACCGTGGATTTGGGGTCGGAGCCCCCAACGAGCAAAGCGAGTAATTACGAGTATATAAACCTATATTCACGTGCACGATAAAGGCTTTATCAAGTTCAACTATTACCAATAACTGCAAACCTGTTCGAATGTGCAGTGTCTTTACGCCCCGACTATACGGACTAGTTTCTAAAGAAAGGAACTATACCTTGATACACATTAAGAGCGTCTTTTGAAAATTCTGTAGGTACGCAACAGACGCAACCTCCGATAGCAAATGTTTTTCCAATATAACTCCCTTCCCTTACCTCCCTCCTTCCTTACCTCCCTCCTTCCTTCCTTCCTTCCTTCCTTTGCATCGTACTGTTCATGACACAACTGGTCTCAAAACATGGCCCTGAGGGACTAGCAAGTGGTTTTTTTGGTCTTACTTTTTATTCTCTTAGCCTTTACATGAACTCATGTGTGGTAGGAACTTAAAACATAAAAACAAATGATTACAGTTTTAATTCTGACATTTTGAAATTATTTGTTTATTATTATTAGCACCGCGTCTTACTACCCGTTCAGGTTATACGCACTTACGCTAATGTACAATTGAAGGGTGATTGTGAGATGAAATGGAGGACCTATAGTTTAACGTGGGATCCGAACCACGGTGGTAGGCCTGGAATTCCACACATTCACAAGTTGTGATTAATACACGTCTTGTCAGAGGTGAAGGAAGGGTTTGGCAATCTGTGCCGGGACCGAGGATTAAACCCCGGACCCCCAGCACAGAAGTCTGACACCTTACCACTAGACCTCCAGGTCACCATTTATTTACCAAACCATAATGTTGTAATAATGGTTTAAACGGTCATGTAATACAATAAGTCTGTGTTAAAAAGTGAGAATAGGTTTAAAACCTGTGTATCACAAAAAATATTAGTCTAATCAGTGAAATATGTATATGGTTTTTAAATATCCTAACATAACACATACTACATAGTTATAGACGCGATAAAGAGGGTTTTAAGACAATTTAAAATATTATTATTATTATTATTATTATTATTATTATTAGGTGTTCTGTCTTATGACAGATCCAATCCTTTTGTCAATGAACTTAGACCGCCAATGTTCCATGTCCTCTGCTTCCTCCTTCAGCTCCCAGAATTTTCTTCTTTCCTTCAAGTCATCCAATATTTAAATCTTCCTTCTTCCTAAGCTCCTCTTTCCCTCAACCTTTCCTTCTATGACGTCATGCAGAAGACAGTCCCTCCTAAAGATGTGTTCAATCCAGTTTGCTTTGTACCAAGACATACACTGTTAAGTTGAAACTATAAATATTATATTACATACAGATGTAAAGAGATTAATATTCGACTAAAAAACTATTTAATAAAATAAGACAACTTTTTTTTTTAATTGGTTGAAAACATAATATGTAGAAAATAAAATAAAATATCCAAAGAAGTAGATATTTTAAAATAGTCTTGAGTTCAAGATACAATATAAATTCAAAGTCACGCCGCATATCTGTAATCCCCCTGTAATCTTCAACCCTAAAAACCAACCCATGACCCCCCCTTCAAAAAAACACCCCGACATATGGTACGATACGAGAGGTCTCCACTCACGAGTCCTGGACACTTTTCAAATGGGCATTCTCAGCGAAGTAAAGAGGGGAGGAGGGGTTTTGATCTTTCTGGCTGCCCTGCGGCTCTTTTATATGATTTACCCTTCCCTCCCCCCATTCTTAAAGTTGACCGTACTGTCCCTCCAATATCAATACTCATATCATCGTCTGGTCCAGCTGTGACCAGCGAGTCTTGGTGGACTACTAGGTAGGTATCGTGTGTCCACCCACACATGACGCGGATATTGGCTAGTTTTATATCCCCATTACACCAGCTAGAGTAGTCAGTGCTACGTCAAGTCCCATTCCAGGGGTGTACAACCACAGCCGGTACCACATATTGGTCCGCAAGACGTTGCATCGGTGCTTCAGATATCACTCGGAATATTAATCAACACCGATATTATGTGTCGCTTGGATTCAGTTGATTTGAGGACGATGAAACATCTCTCAGCTGAGGAGACAAGTTACGAACATATAGAACATGTCATAGTCGGAATATGGATAGACCGGGCGAGTAGTAAAACACACACACACACACACGCATACAGAAAATAATATCCAGATCAGTTAGGGAAAAGGCGTTATGGAAATGGAAAATGTTTTAGTACGTTTAGCCTTTTCCAGTCCAAATTAACTAAGGTATATTCTAAAAAGTATGTTTTTATAAATTTATTTTAAAATCTGTGTATAGGCTAGTTTTAAAAAAAAAGGATATTATAATTTTTAAAGTTCTTTTTAATATGTATTCAATTGGCTACATCGGGCATTGGTATTTTTAAAAGATAAAAAGTAATATAAAAGATCAAACATAAAAAAACAACGTCCCTGAAACAAAATTCAAATTTCCCTGACTAAAACCCATGTAAGGATTTAGAGAGATGTTAAAATAATCAAATCACTCTATTTGTTATGAATAGTCATTGTTTGAAATGCGCTCAGAAGTAAATTCATATGGATCTAGATTTAAAAAATAATAATTTAATGGATACAATAAATACATTTATCTTTCCTAGACAATCAAACGCACCAATTTCTCTGATCAATTACAAAATTCCCTGATAGTTCCCTGATCAATTACAAAATTCACTGATATTTCCCTGATCAATCACAAAATACCATGGCATTTCCCTGATCAATTACAAAATTCCCTGACATTTCGCTGATGTTCCTGGAAGTTTTAAATTCCCTGATCTGTCCGTCTCCTCCATATTATTTCTGACTCTGGCCTCACCCTCTCGGAGTGACTTAATTATTCATGGGTTTTTTTTAGCACTTAACATGTTGAAAATTGTATTATTTTATTTCGGCACCCCTTGCATCGGAACGGAGGGAGAGGGGAAATACATCTAGAGGTGGGGGCAGTACACTCAGCCGGCGCTCGATCCGCGACCTCCTCGTCACCGACAAACCTGACTAAATGAGTTTGACGTTAAGACCATATTCCGTCCGTTGTGAATAAATAAAAACAGAAACATTAATATCTATATAAACCCACTTCGGTGGCCACATGGTCTAAGGCGTCACACTCGCAGTGGACTAGACTGCCGATAACGGAGATATCGAGGTTCGAATCTAGGTCGGATGTACTGAGGATTTTTTTTCCAAAAATTGTTTTCCACTTTCCTTCCACGCAAATCCAGATACACTTTCTATAAATACAACCTTCCTAATCCCTAAATCCATTAGCGTAATTAGTACATAAGCGTATAATCCGAACGGGTAGTAAGACGCGCTGCTAAAAGAAAAAAGCTATATAAAAGAGGAATAACAGTACCTAGCAGTTACAAAAGTTCCTAAAACTAGTTTAATATAGCCATACGCCAATTCATGCGATATTCAGCTGTCACTTGTGATAGATAATATCAATAACGATAAAATAATATTAATAATAAAATAAAATTCTATCAAAATTGGCTGCAAAAAAAGTTTGTTTGTTGAACCTTTTTACTACTAAAATTCTACTATGGCTGCAGATATAAAAATATTAAATAAGGAAATAATCTGAGAATATTTTTATACGATAAAAAATACCCAGAACCAGGAATTATCTGTAAATATCCTTGAGGCCAATATTTCTATAATAATAAGAAACACGTGTTACTTTTTCTCACAAGCTTATTATATTTTTTCAGCCGCCGTGAACCGGAAGTTTATTCTCGTCCAAATATGTACAGTACATTCGCCTCGGGGTGCTAACAGGGACGATAAAAGTGAATACATGACGTCCTCTTCAGGTCCATGCAAATAAGATGACCAGGAGAACAGGAGGTAGGTAGGTCGGTAGGTAGGTAGGTAGGTAGGTACATAGAGAGGTAGGTAGGTAGGTAGGTAGGTAGGTCGGTCGGCCTCACACTGGCGTAAACAAGCCTGGCTTTGGGGAGGGTGTGTGACAAGGTTGCACACGAGTAGTACAGTAACCACCTGAGAGAGACACGAGTAGTACAGTAACCACCTGAGACACACGAGAAGTTACAGTAACCACCTGAGAGACACACGAGTAGTACAGTAACCACCTGAGAGACACACGAGTAGTACAGTAACCACCTGAGACACACGAGTAGTACAGTAACCACCTGAGACACACGAGAAGTACAGTAACCACCTGAGAGTCGAGTGTCTAGAGGGTTTGTTTTCAAACCCCTATCGGGGTCAAATCAATCCAGATACGAGCGGTTCGGAAAAAACAACAGAATAAAGAATAGCTTATAGCATCTTTGACCGGGATAGAGATACTATCCAGGATACACCACAGGAGTTTGTCTACACGTGAGATGAGTATGAAGGTAGGGAGGCCAAGCAAGAGAGGGGAGGATCAGGTAACAGAAAGTGTGCAAGTGAGAGGAGAAGAGTGGAACAGTGTGCAGGAGGAATAATGGTGGGAGGACAGAGGGAGATGAAGGCATTTTACTAAACTGATCCGGCCACAGACTGGAAACAGTTCATTGTGTTATGGTGGTGATTAAAAGAACTGCGGTGGCGACTTCCTGAAGGGAGACTGGGTGACTAATATTTGGGAAGAGAGGTGTGTGGAGTCCATTTGAATCGAACCCCAACCTCCTGGTTCAGCCTTGACGGTCCTGAATGAAGCACACGACCTATTTAATGGAAAACGTCAGCTGCAGATATTTGTTCCACTGTGACCTTGTGTTGTTTGCTAACAGTCGAGAGGTACGCAGACCCATGTGACGTCAGAGGATATTGACACAGTTCCTCTAGTCTGGGTATGAACTAGTATCCATCAGCGTGCATCCACCAAGGTATTGCACTTTTGAAGCGAGAAACAAAGAGTTTGGGGGGNGGGGGGGGGGGGGGGGGGTCGCGGGGATAATGAGTCAGTGGGAAGGGGTTGGAAGGATTTATTCGGTTGTACGTTTCAAGCATAATTTAGTTTACAGTTAATAATCTTTAGTGCGGGTTTGTTGGATTATTACTTTCTTAGCAATTCAACAGATATAAAAAATAAAATAATAAGAGAAGCGTAAATGCACCGGATCTCGCCGCGAGAGACAGTGTAAAAACGCACTGTGAAACGACCCAACCCCATTTATCTCGGAAGGGGATCTAACTTTGATCTCCTGAATCAGTCTAACGCGTCCCTAATCATCTCAACGTAAAGTTTCTAACCTAAGGAATAATTAGTAAAAGGGTGAATTTTAAGATATTATGATAACATTCGTCTGGGTAAAGGACAAAAAATTAACAGACCAAATTTTCAATGCAAGAAAGATAGATAGATCTACTTTCACTGTAATAAAGCTAGAAGGGTTAATATATTTACTTTCACGTGTTCATACGTCCATTCGTGTGATGAACAAATGTCATTTTTGATAGATATTACCAACAGAATTTTTTTTTCAAGTGCTCTTCCTACGAAAATTGGATTGTAGCTATTAGACCAACACGTTTGGAATCAAACTCTGGCTAAAGGTGCTATCTACTGACCTGATCACATACACAGTCTCTCAGTCTGTTCTTGGTAGGAGCACTATCAGCCGCTGTGCACAGTTTCAGTAAATAAACCTCTACCAATCGGTGAGACCACCTCTGGGGTATAAGTGCTCAGAGTTCTTGGCTACAGATCCAGAGGTCCCGGGTTTGATTCCCGGCACTTTAAGAATTTACCTGTGAGGCGGTGGGTCTAGAACGGGGTCAAACTCAGGACCTGTGAGGACAAATGAGGAGTTACTTGTATAAAGAAGTAGTATCTCCGGTCTAGAAAACTGAGATTAGCGGCTTGTTGTGATGACCACATGACACCCTATATCCGCAAATGTTGGCACTATAATCTCTGATGGCGGCGATTGCGGGCTCTAGTCATCGAGTGGAACTCTAGTGGCGCACATTTCAAACACAGGATTTGAAAACACTGTAAGTTTGAGGCCGGTTTTATTTGGGACACCCTGCAGTATAGTAGGCTACAGCAGTAAATACAATCGATTGAATCATCACGTCATAATCGATTCTACAGACCACGCATATCTTAATCCATGCCATATAAGTCTCTTAGATCGTTATTGCAATGAGCTAATCCACCTTGTAGACTCATATGTGTTCATATGTGTTCATATGTGCGTGAGAACGTATCACGCAACTTCTAAAACCAACAAGGTGAGAGAACTTATTTTGATTTTTTTTTTCACCCACCCACAAGGCTCTGTTTCCCACCCTTTAAAGCCGGCGGTATGTTAATAATGCAGGTTGTTTACAAAAACTCCCACCAATATAATATATAATTCACGTGATGCCCTAAAGATAGCGTAGCACGAAGCAAAAAAAATATCTACTGAGTGACCACAACTTCCTGGCGGATGTATGTAGATAAAACACAACTTCCTGGCGCATGTATGTGGCTAAAACACAACTTATTGGCGCATGTATGTGGCTAAAACACAACTTCCTGGCGGATGTATGTAGCTAAAACACAACTTCCTGGCGCATGTATGTGGCAAAAACACAACTTCCTGGCAGATGTATGTAGCTAAAACACAACTTCCTGGAGCATGTATGTGGCTAAAACACAACTTCCTGGCGCATGTATGTAGATAAAACACAACTTCCTGGTGGATGTATGTAGCTAAAACACAACTTCCTGGAGCATATATGTGGCTAAAACACAACTTACTGGCGCATGTATGTGGCTAAAACACAACTTCCTGGCGGATGTATGTAGATAAAACACAACTTCCTGGCGCATGTATGTGGCTAAAACACAACTTACTGGCGCATGTATGTGGCTAAAACACAACTTCCTGGCGGATGTATGTAGCTAAAACACAACTTCCTGGAGCATGTATGTAGCTAAAACACAACTTCCTGGCGCATGTATGTGGCTTAAACACAACTTCCTGACGCATGTATGTAGCTAAAACACAAATTGTGCACCAAAAGACGTCGTTTGTGAACTAAAGATTTAAGGCTAATATACAACTTTTTATAGTTCAGTAAATTGCTGAATATAAAGACAATTATTATATTACTATTATTATTATTGTTTGGCGCCGCGTCTTTTTAAACTTTCGGGTTGTAAATATTAATAATAATTAAGATAGCGCAATAAGGAAGAGGAAGGTATCTTTAGAAGATATGTACCAGCGTTTGTGTGCAGAGAACACCCGACCTGGATCAGAGCCTCAAACTTTCCGTCACCGGCAAACGAGACCTAAGGAGCTAATGAGACATTACATAACATGATATTATGCCCCACCGGTGTTTACACAGTCTAAGATGTCGGGCTATCAATATATTGAAAGTCTGGTGACTCAAGAGGTCAAGATTACGATCTCATTCGAGTGTATTTTCTTCTAAACCACTCTCCTCACCCTACCGCTTGAATTAAACCATTAACATCGATGATTACCCGATTCGGTGACCGCATGGTCTAAGGCGCTACTCTCGCAGTAGACTAGACTGCCGAAGACGGGGAGATCGAGGTTCTATCCCAGTCGGGTGTACTGAGGGTTTTTTCCTAAATGGTTTTCCACTCTCCCCCGTTGCGAATGCGGTTACACTTCCTTTAAATAAAGCCTTCCTAATCCCTAAAAGCACTATCGTAATTAGTACATAAGAGTATAAACCGAGCGGGTAGTAAGACGCGATACTAAAAATCAATCAATGGTGTTGAAGGGAATAATTAAAGTTTATTAAAAACTAAACGTTGCATATAACTCTAAATTTGTCTTGATGGAAAGTGTATTTTTTAAAAACTAGTACTATTTTTGGAATGTTCGGTTCAAGCGAATCATTTACGATATACATACGTTATAAATATACACACGGCCCAGTATAAAACACACAACATTAAATCAAGTTATTTTAAGTCCGTGCTAAGTTCCAACGTACGAATCTCAATTTATGAATTATAAATGAGAGAAAACAGTTCTACAGGACCAACAAATAAAAAGGAGCACACTCATCTGGAATAAATCCGCGAAATTAAGAAATCAGACGGTAGTGATACGCAATTTAAAAAAAAAAGTCTGTTTTTTTTTGTTTTATTTCATTCTTCAACGCGTCCACCTATTAAACTTAAGTTTCCGAGCTCGATTCTTGGCTTAATTACCGGTTGGGGGACTGGGTGTTGTGTCTTTTCTAGGGTTAGACCAAAGACAAGGAAACACTTGTAATCAGTAGGTTCATAAAACGCACGTTAAATATCCTTTTCAATAAAAGGTAATATCAATTAAATATAATTATAATAAATAGACGAGAATAAGCAAATGATTTGCTTCACATCAGCCAAAAACGGGATAATCACGTTAAAATAATGTTTAAATATTAAAATGTTTATTTTGTTACCGACTCTTGCCATATATCTCTTGACGAGCCTTCTTCCCCTCCCTCTACTATAACCAGTCTCACACCTCTAGAAAAATGTAACATACACTTTGTTAGCCGCAAGGTTGGCTCGGAGAGAAGAGAAAGACGTATGAACATATGTTTGAATATAAGACAGTAGGAATTATTGAGTATGAAATAGTTGTGTATTGTGTTTTAATATGTTGTTGCGGCACACACAGTAATTATTATAAAAATATATTTTTTTAAACTCCATGGTGTCAGCCCCGCAAACTAGTTATACCGACAGAGCGGCCACCTCCTGTTGGAGAAGATAATGCTACCATATGTGGATAGACGGTATCACGTGGTCCAGCACATCAAAATCTTCAGCCGTTAATATCAGTTTTCTAAGCCAGATCCACTACCTTTCTGTTAATGTAGCTCCAAATTTGTAGCTCACGACGCTGAGTTGAACCACAGCTTCACAGAAAAATCTAGAAGCGCTGAGAATCAAACCCGGGACCATTAGGTCAGCAGCCAGGGCCTCTGACCACAATAACACAAGGCCTATTTTTAGTGAAAATGACTATATTAGTTGGATCTTGTTCGAAACATTAAGAAGGATGTAATTAAATAAATAAAACAATAATGTTGCATATATTAAAATTGCTGACACTATTCCATACATAGCCAATTAAAGTGTTTAGTCTAATTGGGTAGTTTGCACCTGCCCCATTTGAGTGCAATTACATGTTCCTGGACTGATGTTACTCTGCTGGGATGGTTTACAAATATATTTCAATTACAAGATTTATATTTGCTAACCCAACTACCAACGTACTAAAGCTATGTACTCCAAATTTAAAACTTGAGCGGGGAAATAAAACTAGTACTGTACCTGGACAGGTAGTAAGACGCGGTGCTTAAAAAAAATACTGTAGTGAAATTCATATAAATTACTAGAATTTAAATAATATTTTATATATTCGTTCGATGAAGTGATTCAATGAGATTTTAAGAATTACGTCTTTCAATTGTAGGTTTGTCAACGTTCTATAGCCAATGTATGTAGGTGACCTGGCGGTCTAGGGGTCCTGGGTTCAATCCCCGGTCCCGGCACAGATTTATCTGATTGCCAAACCCTTCCTTCACCTCTGACAAGACGTGTATTAATCACAACTTGTGAATGTGAGGAATGCCAGGCCTCCACCGTGGTTCGGATCCCACGTTAAACTGTAGGTCCTCCATTTCATCTCACAATCACCCTACCATTGCACATTAGCGTAAGTGCGTATAACCCGAACGGGTAGTAAGACGCGGTGCTAATAATAATAATAATAATAATAATAATAATAATAATAATAATAATAATAATAATAATAATAATAATAATAATAATAGAAGTGTCCTAAAGACCTTAACAGTTTTTATAATTTACGTATACGCTTTTTACAAGCCCTAAGTACCAGGTGCAACGGAAAAAACAAAAACAATGAAGGCCGGGCTGTTAAATCCCCTTGCAAATACAACAGAACTAACTAAAAAAAATTAAAATGTCATAGTATTGGTAGGATGGATTGTATTTTTAAAATAATAAATTTTATTGGACATGCCAAGTACCAACCAACGAGATTCATAAATTATTATTTTTTTAACGTTTTCCTTCTCACTACTATCGATGCAGGCAGAGGGTTTTTTTTATCTATTGATTCACCTCAATAAACATTGACAGGTGTTCTACCTTAGCAGGCCATACGTTAAAATGATGGTCCATTAGCTAGACATGATATTAATTGTACAATATTGTAGTATTAATCATCAGAGACGGTACTAAGGGAGTGCGTGCGTGAGAAGTATTTTAGATGAATATTAATTTAAATAACTGGCCCCGTGGTTTGGTGGTCAGTATACCTGGCTTCGAGCCTAGTGGTCGCGGGTTCGGTTCCCGGTTGGTACCTTGGGTATTTTTCCCAAAAGAGGAATTACCCCAACAGTCCCCAGAGCTTGTTTAGTCAGGCTTAAGTTAGGTTTAAGAGTTTCCACTGGTTCCACACCCTCATACTCACTATCGCCCTCATACTCACTATCACCATCACCTCATCTCACCAGGACATGTAAAGGATGTACTTTTAGTACATTCGGACGTCCCCTGTACAGCGGTACATTAGTACTGGATAATATCTCCACAAACTTGGGCTACGAGGAATGTAGCCCAGACACTCAGTAGTATTATTATTGAGTTCATTATGATGCACACAACCATTACACATAAAACATTTAAAAACCACCTACGAGTCACCGTGGCTGTTAAAGAAGTAGCTTGCAATCTCACACGTCCATAAAATACTCCTTTAAATGATGGCGTATTTGTGTATCTGTGTGTTAAAAGATTGGTGCACTAATCCAAAACGTACCGAATTAATTTCTTGTGCCCAGAATCCAGATGTTGTTTTTAAATATTTATTTGAATTACCCTACTTTATGTTAGACAATATAAATATAGGCTTCGCATTTTTCAGACAGTTGGGCTTAGAGAAGTTTTTCCAAAATGGGTTGACTTTATGAAACTGAATAAATGACACATTTTTTTATGTTAAACACGACTTTTAGAATGGGAGTAACTAGATTATAGATATCATATAATTTTTAAAAATAATGATGTAAACAATAAGAAAATAACAATAAATTACTTTCTAGATTAGGTTTGTTCAGAAAATTACCAAAATATGCGTGGACTTATCTACTCCAATACTAATAGGTAATCACTCTGTCATTGAGTCATGTGCTACCAATATCATTTACTCTTTCAATCAAAAACCACTAAATACATTGAGCTGAAATTTCGTATGAGCTTAACTCAGACGTTCGATTACCATATGGTCTAATTAAAATTAATTAAATTGCTTAACATAAAACACCAAACCCTAATCCCTCTTTCGACCACAGACGCATTTTCTGATCCAACGGAAAGAGGAAGTCACCTAAGTATTTTAACAATATTTAACCACCCATACAAATGTTAATCAATTAATTTAATAAATCAAAAGACTGATACAAACTAATAGACTACTAAACAGTGTATATTTAGATAAATAATTTTTATATAAATTTAAAGTAACTCTTTCAGGTCCATTCTAATGCTAAACCCCCACCCCCCCACCCCCATATGTGTCTAGGTCATCCCACTGGTTTCTTCCCATCGGGTTTTGCATGTTCTAGATTTTTCCACTCGCGCTGCATGTCCTGCCCACCGTAATCTACGAGACAATGTCTTGTGACGAGTACAGGGTATGTAACTCATTATGTAGCCTCCTCCAATCCCCAGTTGTATCATCCCTTTTTTGGAGCAAATATCTTCCTAAACACCTTGTTTTCGAACACCCTATATTCTTTTCGTCGTGTAAGGTAAGACACCACGTTTCACACCCGTAGAGCATATACCGGTAAAACTATTGTTTTGTACATTCTGTTTTACATGCCTGAACAGCGGATGAGACGTCAACACTCCTCAATATTCCTCCACGCAAAATAGTGTACACTCCCTCTCAATTATAAGTGCCTTACAATTACCTCATTAGTGTAGGCTCTAAATATGCGGATAGCCCGAGCGGGTGGTAAGACGCGGTAAACGGGGGGGTGAAATAAATTGTAGTTTATTATGCTCGACGAGATTTCAAAGTAGAGCCTCGAGATTCTAATTAGTTAACTGCATCAAACTAAGCTCACTGCCGCATTCCTTTCTCTTGAATATTAATAAGTTGTGTCTTAGCGTGTGTGTGTGTGTGTGTGTGTGTGATGTAGGTATCGCAGGAAGGGCGGTACAGCCCATTAGTCCGCTCGCCGCCACACCTGCTACAGAAGCGCGGCAGGTGGCGGGCCCCGGAACTAATAAATATGTCCCACCGCCACCCCCTCTCTGCCCCTTGCCGCCCACACAACACGTGCGACATGCCCGCCGCACGCCCGGACCGCTACTACCTGGGCTGAAAACATCCACCGTACCCAGTAACATTGTGTTCACGGTTTCAATGGAGCAACGGGATTCTGCGAATGTTGGCACAATTTGGAATTGCCAAACGGACAACCAAGTTTGTTTTATTATTATTATTATTATTATCACTGCGTCTTACTACCCGTTCGGGTTGTACGCACTTACGCTAATGTGTAATGGTAGGGTGATTGTGAGATGAAATGAAGGACCTACAGTTTAACGTGGGATCCGAACCACGGTGGTAGGCATGGCATTCCACACATTCACAAGTTGTGATTAATACACGTCTTGTCAGAGGTGAAGGAAGGGTTTAGCAATCAGATAGATCTGTGCCGGGACCGAGGATTGAAATCCGGGCCCCCAGCACAGAAGTCTGACACTTTACCCCTAGACCGCCAGGTCACCTGTTTTAATGTAATAATTCATTGTTTTGATATGTGAATCTATAGAAACGATCTGTTGTCGATGTTTTTCTTTTTTTCACGCCCTATTTAATGAGGAAGTTCCAGTTAATTAAGATCTCTTTGTGTGTGCAGCAGGTAAAGAGTCAACTTTAAACACAGGGAAATACATTTTCAATCACATTGTCTAGTCGAATCGTGTTTGAAAAGTGTTTTGTTTTAGCACCGCGTCTTGCTACCCGGTCGGGTTATACGTTTGTGTACTAATTACGCTAGTTTTTTTTTAGGGATTAGGAAGGTTATATTTAAAGGTAGTGTACCCGAATTTGTGTGAAGGGAGAGTGAAAAACCATTTTGGAAAAACCGCCCTCTACACCCGACCGAGATTCGAACCTCGATCTCCAAGAAACACGTAAGACAACGCGGCCATCGAGCGGGCGAAACATATGTTTCGTTACGTAGGTTTTCCGGACTATGTTTGTCTCGGGTTGGTATCTAAGGCCACCTTCAGGCGAGCAGCGCTTCCGTTTGCAAACACTGGAGATAAATTTGGGGGTTTCACAGACTTTTGGGGGTTTCACAGACAGCCACAAAAAAAAAAAGTGGCGCTGCTAAGTGGCCTCGTCTGAAGGTGCCTGAAAGGTTAACACGAAGCTTCTCCGGATATTATGGTATGAAAAAAAATCCTTGCAAATGTATTATAGAAAAATAAGTAAAAAAGCTTTTCGTTTTATCATCACGTCTCGCTACCTTTTTACTTCATTAGTATATATATGTGTGTGTGTATATATATAATATATATGTATATATATGTATATATATTATATATATACTGTTCGAGCCTCAAACTGCGTGTTCTTTGCTCTTTCTTTAGTTCACTCCACACAGACTGGAATTAATGCCACTCCTATCTCCTATTTAGTTCTACTCCACACAGACTGGAATGATTGCCACTCCTATCTCCTATTTAGTTCACTCCACACAGACTGGAATGAATGCCACTCCTGTCTAAATATATCCTCATGTCAGCCCTGATCTTATTCTCGGCCATCTTCAATGTGTTGTCGCTACTCGGTTATAGATTGTTGGTTCTAACACAAGGACAATGGAAGAGTGAGAAGGAGAATTAAGAGGAAATGTACAAACATCCTCTTATAGGAAGACTGGCTGACCACACTGTGGATATATTTATCCATCCTCAAGCAAGTGGTAGTTTTTAATTTCTCGTATATAGCAAGTATTGTGATGGTTCAAATTCTTGGCCTCGATATTTTGATCAATGTTGACGTTTCATTTGCCCCAGAAGTCAAATAATGGATCCTAGAACTAGTTGTGTACCAACCTTTCCCTGTTCTTCTGTGTGTATCTGCCTATACCGGGACTTCGGTTGGATTTATTTCGTTAAAACTTTATATTTAGATGTTACAGAGGCATATCTTGAGGATGGGTTCGTAATATTATTTATTCAAGCTTTAATATTAAGAGTAGTTTACTAATTATTTATTTTTGAATATTCAAAAATTTTGGAAATATCTATAACGATATTGTTTACAATCGATAACTGGAAATTAGTTTATTTTATAAATAATATTGTATGCTTCTTTGGTTTAGTAAAAAAAAAGATTTGTTGACCGATTTTTTTATTTTTTTTAATGATCAATAATGGCCAGTGTTTCATATTATAAATAACACAATGTGCTTGTTTAAAGGAGGAAAAGTTAATTCCAGAGTATTATATTGAAAACATAGTTTTTTTTTTAAATATTAGTCCCAAGGTATCCCAACGTATGTAGATTGTGTCGTACCATTTATTTAAGGTGACATTTAAGGATAATTATGCCTCGTTAATAGTGTGGTTGAACTTCATTCTCGCATTCTCATAAAAAAAAAAGACCTCAGCGTAGGGATATATCCCTTCAAATAGACGGAGCCACACACAAGCGCGCGCGCGCGGACGCTCTGTGGGCTAAACGGGAGACCCCTCGAGCGTATGCTACCCGCATTACAGATATACAAAAGTAGTTGCCTACTCAGATCATCTCACGGCGAATTGGAATGAACACGCGCACTACAAGGCCGTGAGATGAAAGCCCAATTTTTAAGGATTTTTTGTTTCAGTCACAAAATACGTGTGGACTCAGATCTTGGGACTTACTGACTGTAATGTGCTCTCAGTGTAAATATCTTAAGTAAAATGAAACACGATCAAGTTGAAAAGTAGAGTTATTCTACACAGACCACTGCGGTAAACAAAGCGAGAGGTCGTCGAGTCGTTATTTTAGAGGTCGGGTTCACTCAGTGGGCCGACGTAACTCACGGAGGAGAAAACTAGAACTGTCTCGCTGATGCCCTGGAACACGTTGACTTGTTCTTTTTAAAACAATTTCCCATTTCAAGGGGACTTTTAAAACCCTTCCAATAATAATTAGTGAATGGAGTACAGTAAGATTTGGGTAGTTCGACATTGGTTAGTTCGGAAAACCATATAATTTGAACACACCTTGATTCCACATGAAACTGCTATTTAAATCAACAGTAAAAAAATAACATTTAATTATAATTTTAGGGGGGAAATATTTGGATAATTCGAAGCCTATCTATTGTTAATTTTTCCTAGTTTCTACTCATTTTAAAACTAATTTAACGACGGTGGGACACAGACAGATAGGGAGATTCTTGAAGAAGTGAAGAACAAAAATATCCTCTGCTCAAGAAGCCAGCACAGACATCCAAGTGGTTTATTTATTAGGAATATGCGAAAATAATGTATTATTATTATTATTATAATTATTATTATATTCACCGCGTCTTACTACATGTTCGGGTTACGCTAATGTGTAATGGTAGGGTGATTGTGAGATGAAATGGAGGACTCTACAGTTTAACGTGGGATCCGAACCACGGTGGAGGCCTGGCACTCCACACATTCACAAGTTGTGGTCAATACACGTCTTTTCAGAGGTGAAGGAAGGGTTCGGCAATCAGATAAATCTGTGCCGGGACCGAGGATTGAACCCCGGACCCCCAGAATAGAAGTCTGACACCTTACCCCAAGACCGCCAGGTCACCCAATAATTTAGTAATGGAAAAGCCTTTTTTTTTTGTTCCAAGTTAACCTAATTTGAACCTAATGTAAAAAAATACTAAACTTTTTGAAACAATCCAAAAACTCATTAGGTATTTACACAGTTATTTTTAAATATAAAACATAATTCATATCCGATTTTCGAACAATATTAGTTTATATTACCAAAGCTATCTAACAATGTGACAAAAAGGTTCACAATTTTTCTATTAGTATTACCATGCATTCTATGTAAACAAAAGGTTATACTTATAATTGAATGAAATATTAGTTATTATCTGTACCACAGTTGGCAACACTGTACAGTTATAACAAAAGCAACAGGTGTTAATTGTTTACACCTTGTTTGTTTTATAACAATGTAGTGGTTGAACTGTTTTATAACAGTGTTAGTGTGTTGGTGGAGGTTTACTCTTTCAATTACATATAATAATTCATTTTACGATAAAACCAGGTATTCCATACAACTTTTACTAGGTACCTCAGAAGCTTAGCGATCTAGATATAGACACATAACCTCAAAATTGATCCTCTGAAACAGATTACTTAGAAGAATAGAACTCAGAATCTAAAAAGCAATAAGCTTATTTAGCAATACAACAAATGACAAAAAGTCAATACCAATCTCAATACAAGTAGGCCTACCGGAACTAAAATACATCACCTATTATTAAGTATAAATACACAGTTTTGGGTTTTTTTTGGGTTTTTTTCATTTCCCGAAAGTTTGATTTTTGCTTGTTTTCAGACGCTATAACAGGAATATCTCAACTTCTTCTGCACCTATATAGTTATATATATATATATATATATATAAATAGATGATATATCTTTATTATATGTAGTAAGCGGGGGAGGGGGGGT
>CABFWB010004788.1:0-53730 GCA_902151455.1 Timema bartmani | reverse complement strand
AGACGCACCTGACGCAGTTGGAGGGGTGGCTGACTACCTGGAGAACAAGTATTAACGTGGAGAAGAGTACAGCAGTGCTCATCATATGGAAAAGAAAGTTCCACAGGCTGTTTAACACCTATAGAGAACAACCAGTAGAACTATTGTTTTGTATACTCTGAGTTTTACTTTCCTTGAAAGCAGGTGAGATGTCAACAAATTAATTACCGAGTAATAGCATGCATTTCCCGACTGTATTCTTTTCCTAATTTTCCAATTTAATATAGTTATTGCTAGTTAAAATTGTTCTTAATTATTTAAACTCATTCACTCTGTCAAACGATATGTTGCTCAAAGAAATCTTCAAATTATTGTCCTCAATCTGTGTTCTCTGTGTGAACATATACTAACTTTCTAGCGTTCACTTCTAAACCCATTTTATTACTAGCCTCCTTTATAACTTCTGCTCTTCTTGCAACAGCTTCCTTAATTTTATCTAAAAAATCTAAATCATCTGCGTATTCTAGCTGCATTATACCGTTTAATGTCAAACCTTCCTTACAGCTCGTTCACATGACGAGGTTTTTCTACCTTATAGGTTTATAACCTATGTGGAGTGTGACGTCACACTCCATATATCACCCGCGTTGGTTGAACTGTGTGCTCGTCGCGTGTGACGCTAGAGGGCAGGTCGGCCGCCTTCCTCTCTGGCCTCCGCGCGGCGGGACGTCAGTTCTACTCCATGCACGGTCCGCGAGCTTTCACTTTTGGAGAAGTCAGACCTAAACAGTCGTACTGTGATTCACAATGTATCATTAAAGTAACTAGAAAAATTACATGTGACATGTGTGATTCAGAATGTATTGTTAAAGTAACTAGAAAAATAAAATGTCAAAAAAAAGTGCAAAAGTTATATGACTTCAATGATTTAAAACAGTTAACAAAAAGAGTTACATCATGAAAAGTTACACCTATTAGTTGGCAATTTAATGGAGTGTTCACACGATGCGTTTTTTTTTTACCTGTAGGTTTTCTTTATCGAGTCACCATACTAGTATACGCGTATGTATGCTCATTCTTCCATCAGCTTTCTCGTAAGATGGACGTGAATACGTTTATTATTATGTATTGATCGCAGTCGTCGCCGTAGAAGAATCAAACCTACACATAAACTCAATAATAGCATTAAAAATGAGATAAAAAATAACATTTAATTGTTTTAGAAATAATTTTATAAAATATTTTCATCAGAAATTTGTGCAATCTTCTCTCTCAATTAGGCCAAGATCTATCAGAATTTAAAAAAGCAAAAAAGTCCTCTTTTTTTTTGTACATCGCAACCTTCTCCCCTTATAGTTATTATGAAAAAATGAAGAAAAAACCCCACCCAAATCATGCCTTTGCTTTTGTTACAAAAGTTTTCCTTTAATATTACACACATTTCCCTCCATGCTAATTTTTTTAATCCTTGTCTTTGTATGAGTCCGATGTCTTATCCCATATTGCAGACCTTTCTTCTACAAGGTTGAACCCCGAATGGCCAGTGACTGGATGATGACTGGCTGGTGACTCGATGGTAACCGGTTGGTGACTAGCTGGAGACTGGCTGGTGACTGGATGGTGACCAGCTGGTGATAGGATGGTGACAGGTTGGTGACTGGATGGTGGCCGGCTGGTGACTGGCTAGTGACCGGATGGGGACCGGCGGGTGACTGGCTGGTGACCGGCCAGTCTGCCCTCGGGAACGTTGTACCATAAGGTAAAAACACCTTATCATCTGAACGCTACCATTACAATATTTTATGTGCCACTGGCAACCGATTAGGTTTTTTTTGCCGGATCACTACATAAGGTTTCCGTTGACAAAACCTGATGTTAAAATTGACCTAATAGGTCATATTACCTTATAGGGTCACCGACCGTATCATGTGAACACGCAAATTTAAATTAATGTGCCACTGCAGCGTACGATGAAGAAACCTATTCGGCAAAACAATCTAAACCTCATCGTGGGAACGATCTGTTACTCTCTTGCATTACCCTAATAGCATTTCCGTACGTCCATCACAGACTCTGCCTTAACATATGAGTGAAGAATTACCCTGAATCCGTACCGATTCATGGATAGCTAAGTGGTTAATGCATTGGCGTACTAAGTCAAAAGTCCCGGGTTTGGTTCCTCTGACTGGGTATCTTTTTTTCAATTAAAAAAATATTATATCTAGATGCTGCTATAACTTTAATTAACAAATAAAATAGCTTTGCTATTTAATTCATACCTCAATTAGGTTGAAGACTTTTTGGGGAACCCAAACTTAACTATGATTTCATATAATTCATTCTTTTAACTAAATCGTAAGTTATTTTAAAATCCATGTATAGTTGGTGAACCGTCATGTTGTATTTTAACCTTTTTCTAATATTTGCTAAATAGTACAAATATGACTCTTTGTTGATCTATTTCGTCTAAATCCACACTGACAATCCCTAATTATTTATTCCGCATATGGCGCCAATCTCATTAAAACTAGGATTATTACAATATCACTTTGAAATTTAATTTGAGTATAGGCCTATTTGTAATAGAAGTTTTTTATTTTGCGAAAATATATTCAAACAATCTCACTAAGTTTGGGAGAGTATATAAAATAATATGATGGTTTATATACACGAAGATTTCAGAGGCGAAGAAAGTTACGACTTCCTTTGGTGACCCCTCTTATATAACTTATCTTTGACTCTTTAAATACTATTCCCATGGAAACTCATTTATCAACATTTATTAATTTTATTCTATAAAATTGTTAATCTTAGGCTACTTGAAAATTCCAGTCATATAGATAAATTATTTGTATTGGAGAAGGTTTTATTTGTATGATTTTAAGTGTTGATTCAATTTCAAATTTTGTGAGCATTTTGTTTCAACATAAACAAACATATTTAATTGAATAACTTAATAGCCTATATATTTTTAAATGGCATCAGAACAGTTATTTCTTTTGGAAGTTTTAGTGGAGGAAGTTAAACTTACAGATGAGACTGTAAACACACTGGAAACACCCTTGCGTGTTCGGATAAGGTTTTTTGACTTCCCACACGTAGAAATCAAACAAGAAGAGTTTTCTCAGGTAATGTCAGAAATCAAAGGAGGTGGATTCGGTAGCGGTAAGTCGTGTTTGTTCTCCATGGAGCCTCAGGACCTTCTCGAAGAGATTAAGGAACGTCCCTTAGATATTTCTGTGTTTCGTAAACTTTTAAATACACCCATACCTGACCTTCTCGGTAATACTACAATAAAGTTATCTGACGATATATGTGACATGATAAGAGAAGTTGTCGATGGAGAACACCCTCCAGCAAGATTTGTTCAAGACACTTGTCCTTTAATTGATGTGCATGGATACAACGCTGGGACTATCACACTGTTTGTCCGCCTGTCATGCTTTGGGCACTCTATCATCACACAGTTCCAGCTTTTAGGGGAGGAAAAGGCTTATTTATTCAAGAACAGTGAGGATGAAACTTCTTTTCAATGTAAATCTTACAGTGAAGAGGGTGGGATCACTGTTGATGTTTTTGATAAAACTAAAACACCCAAATCAGAAAAATATATTCAAGATGGAATCCAGAGTCTGGAATCATCTTCCAAACCATCTGCTAAAGATGTAATACGTGAATCGTTAAGTTATATAAAAAGTGAAAGGGGTCGACCAGAGCCTATGTACGTTAATTACGATAAGAGTGATGATTTGGACTGCCTTCTTGATAATATTATAAAAACACCCATTTTGTGGAAAGTTATTGAACTTGCATCCATTAAATTACTTGAGAGGAGAGAAAGGGGAGGGGCGGATCACAAAGAAGACTTCAAAGAATTATCGATTCTTAAAAGAGTGATCCCTTTACTATACAACATTTCAGATTTGGGCAATATTGATTGGGAAAATATTGGCAATAAACTAGAACTTTCAAATGATAGAGACATGGATGACACGTCCTTAAATGAACCAAAAACAAATGAAGAAACATCAATATTGTATGAAATTGTTGATTTACTTGGGAAATCGGGTATTCATGAAGAGAGAACTAATCATAAAGAGACGAGTACAAATATTCACTTAAATACTGAAAAGATATCAGAAGACCTTTTAAGCCAAAAAAATATAATTCGGACGTTACAGAAAATATCTCAAAGCAAACCTTTGTTGTATCAAATTATGGAAAACCTTGGACTTTCAAATGAGGAAAAGTCTGGTGTCAGTACGATGGCAATTGAAAGCAAAAGCATCAGTAAACAATACGAAAGCTTTAAAGAAATCATGCCATCTCTTACGAATAAACATTCTAACAACAATCCTGTGTTATACGATATTGATCAATTACTACGCACTGAAAACTACTCAATGCAATTTGACCCGGGCTATGTTACAACGGTTCAAGGGCAGGTTGAAGAAGACCGATTCAACATTAACAGAAATAATTCAACACCCAAACGGAGTGTAATTAATAACAACGGACAACCACCTAGTCGTGGCAATAGTAAAACAAAGCAAACCACAAATAAACTGCTATGGGAGTTAGATGAAGTGAAACCAGTCGAAATTCCTCCCAAAACGTCAGTAGAACCAGAATGGGAAATACTTATCCAGTATATTGCACAGATACAGGAGCAACAAAGATCAGATCGAAATAGTAGTAAAGAAATAGTTTCAAAATGCTATGTGCAAAACGGAAGTCAAGGTACAATCTTAGAAGATAAGAGTGCAATGGAGACCATGAGTATAGAATGTTTGTGTCCCCCTTCCAAAGCCCAACAAAAATTTCCTGAAAAACAATCTGGACTGGGACACCCATATGAAAAGGGCGAGAATGACGTGAGGAAAGCTCTTCCATATCTAGTCAAAGAAGAAGACCTTTTCCCAGCCAAAATAGGAGTATTTCAAGAGAAAGAAGCTGCCCAAGGACGAGTTACTTGGAAAATAGAACAAGAGGGGAAGAAGAGGTGTACTTGTATCCACAGTCGGAAGCCCAGAGTTTTAGGAGAACGGCCAAAGATAGTTTGTACACGACCTACCTCTGAACTAATTAAAGTAGACTCCATTGATGTTCCTCCCCACGAATATACACCTCTACATCCACCCGTTCGCTACGACACCACGGGAAGACTCTCTCCTGCTTTCAGAGGAATAACGCCCCTTGGCGGAGTGGTTAGGCAGCACCCTCCTGTCCGATATGATACGACTGGGAGATTGTCTGCTGCCTACTCGCATCCACCTGTCCGTTTTGACACAACAGGGAAGCTTTCTTCCGCTGCCGAAACGGTACTACTAACCGGGGGAATCTGTGTCCCAGATGACCGCAAGGTATTGTTGCTTGGTGATTGTGACCATGAGGAGAACGAGGTCAAGGCGGGAGGAATTGAAACACAGTCTCGTAAGAAGAAGAGAAAAAGGCAGCGTCGATACGTCTACAATTGGGGAAAACCAAGGGGGTTAGATGCCCCCCCACTAAACTATGGACATCGCTACTGCCTCGATCCTGGCGTGCGAGTGCCTGGAAACAAGGGGTACTTGTGGGACTCAAAGGTAATATAGAAAACAGTCCTATTCTAGTAGTGATATAACATAGTCTTAGGAATGTATTGATACATTATTACTAGAGTAGGACTTTATAATGTATCAATACTTTCCCAAGACTTTATAAGTGATCAGTGCCATGTGTTATTGTAAATTATCTTTATTTTCATGCAACAACTATAATGTAAATCATATGACAGATCATGGCCAATATCCCTTAACTCAATCCTTATATCTAATATGCGTGGACACAAAACCTATTTATAAATAAATTGTAACAGTATGTTAAATTTGTATGGTCATTCCCATAATCTACACATATAAATGAATAAAAACTGCCAAAATATTACCTGGGATTATCTGGGAAAGTAAGCTAGGATTGCCATCTCTTTGTTACTAGCAGTGTTGTCATAGCTCTACCTCTTTTTTTCCCGCTAAGGATCTTCACTATTATTTAGTAATTTAGAAAATGAATTGTCACTGCATGTCTCACCCTGGAGTTGTGGCTTGAGTATGAATCCTGGCTACTAAGATTAATAAAATATCAATAATTTAAAATAATAAACTTACTACACGTGTCGCAAAGTATTTATTGTACCGAATACTACTAGGCCTATATTTATAAAATGTGTTTTAGAAGAAAAAAGTATGTATTACTAGGAAATTTAATGAAATAATTTGAGTGGTGAAAGTTGAAGGGTTATTTTATTATTTTTTTAGCACCGAGTATTATCATACGTTCGGGATATACTCACATGTACTAATTATGCTAATTAGTTAGGGATTAGTAAAGCTGAATTTATAGGAAGTGCATCCTCATTTGTGTATAGAAAGTGGGAAACAAGCATAAGAAGGCAAAGTTATCGACAACCAACTGGTTGACCAAATTAATAAAAAAAAATTAAAAGGTTGAGTATGTCAAGTGATCGGCACGCTCAGGACTATGTGATAAGTTATACAACTGTTCGATATGAGAGGACCTACTGGTATACAAAAGTCTAGAGGTATTCAATGAACCAATTGACCGACAAATATACGAAAAGTATACTTGGAATATTTATTTACACAAATAAAATATTTAGAATATATTTTGTTACAAATATAGTTCAAACCATGAAAAGTATACTTGGCATATTTATTTACACAAATAAAAGCTTCAGAATATTTTTTTATAAATATAGCTCACACCATGAAAATTATACTTGGAATATTTATTTACACAAATAAAAGTTTTAGAATATATTTTTTACAAATATAGCTCACACCATGAAAAGTATACTTGCAATATTTATCCACGCAAATAAAATTTTAAGAATATTTTTTACAAATATAGCTCACACCACGAAAAGTATGCTTGTAATATTTATTTACACAAATAAAAGTTTTACAAATATAACTCACACAGTGAAAAGTATTTTTGGAATATTTATTTACACAAGTAAAAGCTTCAAAATATTTGTTTACAAATATAGCTCACACCACGAAAAGTATGCTTGTAATATTTATCTACACAAATAAGAGTTTTAGAATTTTTTTACAAATATAGCTCACATCACAAAAGTATACTTGGAATATTTATTTACATAAATAAAAGTAGCTCACACCACGTAAAGAATACTTGGAATATTTATTTATAAAAAAATATAGTTATAGAATATGTATTTACAAATAAATTTTACATGTTTAGGTTTAGCCGAAACAATAATAAATTTATTGGGGTCGTAGCGAGAATAGTGGCCTCGGTACTAAATATCTAAGCTAATTTACAAAGTCCAATTAAATATACATACACAGACAGTTGGTTTCAATTTAAAATATGTACAAGAAAATAAACAAAATTGACTAGAATTAAAATAAATATATATACAAAAACTAATTGACTAGAAATAATTAGGTAGGTGGAGGATTGTAATGGTGGATAAAAAAATATAAAATCTTTAAAATATGGTATACCAGTGGAACTGTTTAGAATTAAAGAAAATAAAGGATGATTATTCAGCCCGTCTAAATGATCATCTTTTAGTCGTGGCGAGCGCGTTTACAAGGCCTCTTATATCCAAACGGCAACGTATTATAATCATCAACTATCTATCGTTTGGTGTACATGGGCCGGTAGACTTTAATCTGCGAAACGGTATATACAGTCGCAAGACCTTTTCTTACAATTTTGTGTAGTATCTGTATGTATCTTTCCGCGGCCTGTCCGGTGACTATCTCTTTCAAAACGTCAAAATTAACGTCGTTCCGGTTGCCGTAGTTTATGGTGATCCCCCGAACTTTGCACACCGTTTTTGTTTTGGCAGGATCGCCACCAACACAAACTAGGTACGCGTAATTCTTGGGGCCGCCAGATACAAAGGCGCTAATATAGATTCCCAGACCGTAATCCTGAAGTTCGTCAGTGAGGTCACCCAAAATATCTCCGATCGGTGGACTCCAATCACCGGGGCATTCCGTGAATAGAACGCTATCTGTATTGTGATACAAAGCGCGGTCCCCCAATTGTTCAAGGATGCTGTATAAGTGCAACCTAGCCATAGCAGTCGTGTAGCACGCCACCACCACACTAGTGTTAGGGTTAGGGCGCAACGCGTCACGCGACCGATGTAGGGCTTAAAATCCCCTTCTAACAAACATTAGAGACGCACCCTCTGCGGTCATGTTTATTTTTTCCATTAGCGAAAATGCGGGTACACATCTAGCCGTGACGTAAGGAGGTAGGAGGGGGTCAAATCCCTACTAGTGTTGATAGATTGACAAACGCTAATTTCACATTTCATACCCAAGCAAATGCTGGTGCACATTTTGCCTGGTCACCCACCAGAGTCAAACTCTGCTAGTGACTGGTGTAAGGGCTTCAAATCCTTACCACCCCACCGAAAGATACCGAGGGTCAAATCCCGGTGGGCACGCCATCTAAAGGTCAGACTCATTTATTTCTCGTGGAGAAAGTTGGAACCAAATCCCTGCTGAGGTAAACTATTTGACGCAATAAATCGTCTAATATGTAAGTTTGCCGCTCTTTAGCAACTAAATAACATATTTCAAATTTGTATAAAAATGTAACATCTACAAGTAAAATTACGCTCTATTTTTCTCTCTCCCCCCAAGCAGCGGTTATATCACTTTTGCCTGAAGAGCTTAGTTAAAGTTTGAGTAACAGATGGCGTTGACATCTAGAAATAGGTAATTTCAACCCCCACTCTTACTTTTGCGATAATAGAGATCGTGGGAATCTAGTAATCATCAATTTGACGCTCTGGCGAGGGAATATGATTTTAAAACAAAAATATAGGGTTTCAACGTGTTTATGTATACCGACATAATAATTAACTGTAGAAATAATATTATTGCTCTAGCCGGTTATTAAAAAGAGAGAGACAGAACCCTATATTGCGCATGTTAATTATTTGTTAATAAGCCAAAGGTACCGGGTTCAAGTCCCGTGTCCATGTGTAAATGTTATCCATCCGGAATAATTATCACTAAAAGCATAAGTATTAGCTTTGGCTAGTTTATTTTTAAACTACCTATATGTTTTCACATTTCAACCCAGCATAAATGATGGTACATCCCTTCAACCAATAATTTTACTATTCTGTATCTCGTTCGGGCAAAGATATCCAGAAAGCATTGGCGTCAATTTGACACTCTGCTGAGGGTAGATCCTTTTAAAATGAAAACATAGTGTTTCAACGTGTTTAAATATACCGATATATTAATTAACCGCAGAGATTATTTTTTTACTTTAGCCGATCATTAAAAAAGAGAGAAAAAACCCTATATTGCGCATGATAATTTGTTTGTTGAGCCAAAGGTTCCGGGTTCGAATCCGGAGTTCAGGTGTCAATGATATCTAGATGGAGTAATCCTCACTAAAAACATAAATAATAGCTTTGGCTATTTGAAACTACCTATATGTTTAATTTACATCTTGCTAAGTAGTCATCTTTACACAATTCAGCTCTGCGCAAATGATGGTACATCCCTGTACAATGACTAATTTATTATTCTGCCTCTCATTAGGACAAAGCTATAAAGGTTCAAATCCATGTTACCGTACAAGGCGAACACTGAAACACAACAAGGTACTTTAATAAGGATTATTTCCAAAAAAATCGGCCCATGAATTAGCGTTAGAAAGCACATTTGGGCCTGGGTACTTCAGTGGGCTACGACCCGATGTGTCAAGAGGGCTTGGGGTGGGTTGGGTTAATGACTCTTCAATAGGGTAATTACTACCCGCTTTCAACATTCATAATAAGTTTAGGGTAAACAACTCCCGATAAGGTTTGTTGCGATGTCAAACTTTTCCACCACGAAGGATATGGCCCCTACTGAACTCATAAGGAGGGGTATGACGAAGTGAGGGGGTGAAGTGAAAGGCACATCACCTGAGTGACGGAGCAAAGTAGCTTAGTTCATTCTGTTCATTAGTGATGTAAGGAGGAGGAGGCTCCCGCGCTCTTTCACAAACTCTCCGTCGCGTGCCCGACGCCTGAGAGTGCACACTCACCCTACCAATAAATAAAATAAACTCCCACACTAATTAATAAACAAAAATAACATACACCAATAAATAAATTAATAAAAACTCATATCCCCTATAAAACTCCCACCCAAAACCCTCCCCCGGGGGCAAAAAAACAAAACAAATGTAGCACACATTAATAACTAATGGGGCACACATAAAATCAAATGAGCACACATAAAAACATATGAGACAGGAACAAACAAGTTTTGACGTAAACCAACAAGTTTGGAACACTTACAAACCGGTGAGAGGAGGCCAGGAGGGGGTGAGGGGGAGTGGGCAAAGCCATGACCCAATGCCAACATCCAATCAGAGAGTGAGGGGGTGGTCACGTGACGAGCTCTAAGCCAATCAGTGTCGAGTACTATCTAGTCGACCACACTACTGCTGTGTTCTACGTTTCAGCCAGAGGTAGCATTAGCATCAGTCGTACAAGCGTCCGTGGATAAAGTCATTGACAAAGACCAGCTGTGTGCTAAGTCGCAAGTTCAGCTGTTTGCAGTGTTATCCGTGCTACGGTATCGTGACAATTTTTTTAGTGGGGCTAAAAGTAAATTAAACAATCCAAAATGTCTCTAATCGGTAAACTGAATGAATATAGCCCCGAAATAGAACTGAAGCATATATGGAACGCCTTCAGCAGTTTTTCATTGTAAATGTTGTTGAAGACAATATGAAAGTGCCCATGTTTATAACCATTATTGGACCTCAATCATAAGGCATTTTGAAATACATACTGGTTCCAGAACTTCCGACTACTAAGAATTATGATCAATTAGTGGCGGCTTTGCAAACACATTATGGACCAAAGTATAACGTTATTACGGGACGATTTATATTTAATAATTGGGATCAAAAGGAAAATTAATCTATCAGTGCTTATGTGGTAGAATTAAAAACGCTATCAAACACATGTAATTACAGACAATTCCTGGACAGTGCGTTACGTGATTGGTTCGTGTATAGTGTAAAATCTGTACTCATTAAAAAGTGACTTTTGTCTGAGGGGGCAATGGAATTTAAGCAAGCAGTTAAAATTGCAATCGGCATGGAATTAGCTGATGATCAAACAAAAATACTGCGTCCGTTGATGCCTGTTAATGCGGTCATAAAGAAAAACGTTGTGAAAATGGCAGTTATTTGTGCAAAAATTGTGGGACAGCTCATCGCTATAATGAATGTCCAGCTAAGAAGTGGCGATGTTGCACATGCAATAAGAAAGCACATACTACTAAGGTCTGTCGATTTAGGAGCAAAGATTAAAAAAAACATTAAACGTGAGACAAGTTGATCAAGCATCAAATGAAGTTCCTTCAGAAACTGAGACTGAACCTAGTGATTTATAAGATATGGTAGGGAATCTGAATATCAACAACATAGCTGAAATACAGTCAAAAGGCAGTAATATGGTTCAATTATAAGTATAAGATGTGCCGATGAACATGGAAGTTTACACTGGTGTAGTATCTACTTTCAGTAAAGGAATCTACAAGAAACATTTCCAGCATGTTCCATTGTAATTATCTAACTTAGTTCTCAAAACTATTAGCGGAGATGTGCTGGAAATAAATGGAATAATTGAAGTGTGTGTGAAACATAATAATAATAACAACAATGAATTACCAATGGTAGTATGCAAATCAAGAACAGTGCCTTTATTGGGAAGACAGTGGCTTGATAGGCTTGAACCAAATTGGAGGAAAGTGCTTGAACTGAAATTGGTTGAATTGGCAAGCCTGGAAGAACATTTCTCAAGTAAATAACCACATTGTTTTAACCAAAATGGTGACAAAATTTGTGGATTTCAAGCAAATTTAATTCTAAAAGAAGATGCAATACCTGTATTTAAAAAAAAACATATGATGTTCCGTATGAATTAAAGTAAAAAGTAAAAGAAGAACTCCAAAAATGGCGAGAAAATTGAATCATCACACAAATCCATAATTCACAATGGGCAATCCATTTAGTTGTTGTAGCAAAGAAATGAGGATCCTTACGATTGTTTGCCGATTTCAAAGTAATGTAAACCCAGCTTTAAAGATTGACCAGTACCCATTACCTAGGATTCAAGACATATTTGACAAACTTACAGGGAAAGTGTTTTGTGTAATAGGCTTAAAAGAAGCATACCTACAGTTAGAAATGATCTCATAGAAGGAGAGATTTGTGCAATTTCCCCTCCAACATTAGTGGAAAACGTAGTAAAGGAAACAGCTAAAGACAACATTCTAGTTGCTGTACGAGAGATCTCAAATAGGGGATGTCCAAATAAAGTGGGTCCTGAACGTGTGCCTTATTTTAGGAGACGAGAAGAAATTTCCACATTTGAAGGTGTGCTTGTATGGGAAGCTCGTGTAATTATTCCTAGGAGTTTAAGACATGATGTTATTAAAGAATTGCATGATCATCATCCCGGGATTGTGAAAATGAAATTGTTAGCTAGATCAATATGCTGATGGCCTAGAATAGATGAAGACATTGAAGATACCGTAAAAGGCTATGAAACGTGTCAGTTTACTGAAAACCTAGGACAATACAAGTATTTGACACCATGGCCTATCACAAATAAGACATTTGAAAGGGTGCATATAGATTACGTGAACTATAAAAATCACATGATCTTGGTGTTAATTGATTGCCATTTGTTTTGAATTGAAGCATGGATTGTTAAAAGAGCTACTGCACAAGAAACTGTAGCCAAATTGAGAGAGTCCAGATGCAATTATGTCTGATAATGGCCCACCTTTTAATTCAGAAGAGTTTGAGTTTTGCCTCAATAATGGAATCAAGGCAATAAAGTCACCACCATATTAATCCCCATCAAATGGTACTGCAGGAAAAGTGGTTAAAATTGTAGCAGGAAAATTCAAGAAGACAGTATACCAAGCCTCCAACGTTCTACTTGGCCTAATGTTAGTGAAATTGTTATTTCACTATAGAAATACTCCAAATACAGTGACTGGGAAGACTCCTGCTGAAATAGTATTGCGATTCGCACCAAAAACAAGATTGCACATGCTAAAACCAAGCTTCAGCAAACTACGCGACTTAGCTATTCATCAAAAACAACAACCACTGGAATTTTCCCCACAAGAAACAGTCAAAACAAAGATGCCAGGATATAATGAGTTTAGATGGGAAACTGGTGTCGTTCTTAAAAGATGTAGTAAAGTGACATACTTAGTTTACTGTAATTAACAAGAAAAGAGCGACTTTTCCATGCAGATAAATTGAGAAAATTAACATGTGAAATGCCAAACACAGAACCGCAGCCCACGGAAGCACCAGTCATCCTAGAACGACTGTCGGTTCTACCACCGGAGCTTCAAATATTCTGAGGCCACCATCACCTCAAATGGGAAGAAACTTTGGTGCAAAGGGCGATTCAACTCCATTAGAAAGGCCTGTACCAGCTCCAATCCAGCCTAATGCAGTGGAAATTCCGGAGACACCACCTTACATCCAGCATCGTTCATCTAGGAGGAAAAAACCTCTAGAAAGACTGAATCTTTAATATTATTGCATTAGGCCATCCACATGTAACATTTAGGTTTCTTATTATTTTGTAAGGTGAGAATGCACAGTATCATAATGTTTTGGGGGTTGACAGTATGGGATGGGGTCAGTAAGAAATGGTTAACGTTTTGGTGTTCACGTTTGTGATTTGATTATTTAGTGGTTACTCCCAAAACCCGGTTCCAGTGTAAAACATTGCAGTATCTTTCTCTTGAATTTTAGTACCCATTTGCATTGAATTATCGTGAAGCATTTGGTTATCTGCTTCTTCACTATCTATGTATTCTTATTTTGTATTTAATCTTGTTCAGTAAACATGTATTTTTTCTTGAACTCAGAATTCTAAAACAAACCTAAAAATCAATTAATAATTAAACGAAAAAAGAAAAGAGTGCTTAGCCTATCAAAGATGTGGATGGCTTAAAGAAGAGGGACGCCGTTACCTCAATACTCGTAAACTGGAGCAAAAGGACCATTGAGTTCTCCAATAAAGGCTTGTATCTTAAAAACGAGTGGTTCTATCAAAAATTGTTACTTAACATTCATTTGTAGAAGAGTTTATGTTCTTTAAATTTTGTCCACACAATATTTGCTTGGAAGCCAATGTTAGTAAGAAAATTTAAAAATTGCAAACCAATTTAGTAGCCATTTTTCCAATATGTCAATCATAAGCTACCCTAAAATTAAGAGTATCATGGTTTAATATGATGCTGGTATTCTGCTGAATCCATAAATTTATAACATTCCAAGTCTCCAGAGATAAAACAAAAAAATCGCCTGGCTCAACTACTAAAGGGTTGAGCTGTTTAGCGTGAGAACGCTGGATGGAGGGGTGGGTTCCGAGTGGTGTTGGAAGAGGTAATTTACCGTGTTGGGTCACGACGTTATAGACCTGGTCTCTTCACGCAAAGTTGAAAAGAAGGAGAATTGAATCACCATTCCTAATGATCATTATGTTTTTTTTGCTGTGGTGGTAGAAGGGGGTAGTAGGATGAAAGGGGAAGAAATGCATCACTGTTCATGGATGTGGATTAAAAACAGGATGACCTGGGGTGGCGATCTTTGGTAGTTTGAGCATAGGGGGATGGGTGTGGTCGATGGCAGCAAGATTGATCTGCCAGTTTAATCTTATTACGTCTAATTTTATGCATAGCTTTTAATTGGTTCAGCTTTGAAAGTGATAAAAAAAATACAATTTTAAATAAATAACAATAAATTACACCACGATCAACCTCGATTCCATCTTTATATTGATTCTAAGAATATGCGATAGATATGCGAGACCAACAAAAAATTTAAATATGTAACACATTAAGAATATATGGAAAATGTATCTCTGGCCACTGTTCAAGAAGGTAGTTAAACTTAACCATAAAAGATTGTAATATCTTTTTTTAGAAATGCCACACTTTCTGACTTTGTTTTAGTAAATTAATAAAACCTATTCATATTCAAATAACTATGTTTATTAGTCTTAACTTTGCGTTCCTTTGAAAGTGTCCCAAAAAAAGTTGAATCTGCCCCGAATAGAATGGATGGAGACCAGGTGCCATCAGCAGGACTGTAAGCCGTATGATGAAGAAGATACTGAACCGCAAAGTCAGTGAAGAAGTCCTAGCAGTAACAGAATACATCCCTACACTTGCGACTCCTGTGGAAGAGGAGTGTGTGCCAGTGGGCCCCAAGGTCAGACCCACCTTACATGTGCACCGTCATGCGGGTACGTTCTATGTGTCGATGTACCCCGTGGATCAGGACCTGGAAAGGGCCCCTCTACAGTTCAAGATCCCGACTTCTAGGGGTCAGGAATGCAAGGAAGATGAGCAAGGACGACCCATAAGTTGCAGGTGGGTGCTACACACTTTACCATCCATCCATTGCCCCATCATCATAGGGTAGTATTGTTTAATCAGTTAGTGGTTTTATAATTCAGTATCATCCTAGTGAAATACACTCCTCATTTTCAAAGAAGAGCAAGCCTTTATACTTCTAAACAAACACAATACTTTATATTTTAAGTAGACGGTAACATTTTATATAACTATGGATTTACCAAGACTATACCAAGGAGGGGTGTTTTATGGGTTGTAACCCATCCCAATTATGTTGTGGAGAAACTTTAACCTGAACTACTGGATGTTGAACACCCCCAAATCCCCCAGTCATAAGTTGATGTTTGAGGCCCGGAACTATCCCTATTTAACATGTATTCAAACGAAGCTTTGTTTATTTATTTTATTTTTTTAATTTCATGTATTACTTCTTAGGAAAGTATAATATTAAAAGTGCAAGAATATAAGGAATGGGTGAGTATTTGCTGATAAAAGTTGCTAACCTGTATTTCGATTCAAAATGCTTATTTGAGTTTACCATCTAGTCTAAATATATGTCATATTGGATGAATTTTAAAGGCTGAGAGAATATTAGGAGTGCTATACCCTAGATAAGTGGTTCCCAACCTAGGAGCCATAGTTTGATTTCATGATGTCCACAAATTAATATAACTTCATATTTGAGACAGAGTGGTTCTGTTATCGTAATCAATGTAATATATCGGACCAGGCCTCGCTAATTTGTGATCTGAACATTTATTTTATATGTTTCCTCTAACATAAACACACAATTTTGTTAAAGGGGCAACCAAACTAATATTAAACCACTAACCCTGAATATATGGAAAGTACTCGAATTTTAAGTTTTCACTTATGTTTAAATTATTGAACGTTTACACCAGAAACATAAATTTATCTGGCATAAATTATTACCAGTGATTCCAGTTATCATCTCACACTCACGTATTGACTAGAGTGTTGGTTGAACTCCCATTGTTCATAGTTGCGACCTTTTCATACCCTCTTGTTTAAGAGGTTACATTTATAATAATAATCAAACTCTTTCTTCTTGTTAATTCTATTTGTGGAGCTGCCAGACATATACTAAATAGGAAATAAAATCCTCTCCCTTGCCGATGAAGGCTTTGAATAAAACCCTCCGTAAGAAATGCAGCTCTCCATTCTCTTGCTGTAAATGGATGATCTTACCCTTTAGTTGGAGAAACAAATTAAATTTTATCTTCTACTCTCAATATCAAACTAATGATTTCTCCTTTATAATATATTTTAAGTTCAATAACTGAAAACGCTTAATAAGCGATGAGCGATAAAAATAACAAAAACGCGTTGTGGTGTAGGATAAACAACCACAACAAGAAATGTCGCATCTTGACTGCTCTTAAAGAACCACAACGTACTCTGACATTTTAAAAAAATCGAATAAAGCAAAGTTTGTGGCGTTTCTGTAGATTAAAATGATCACAACGCGTTCCAGCATAGTCAAAATAACACACTGCGTCATTATATTTGTTTTATGGCCCAGGCACGATTTCAGATTAGATGCAAACAAGCTACTGATTCAGATGAATACTGCTTGCTTAACTCTAACGTCATCCACTCCATCCTTAATCATGTAACATAATTCAGTGGGATTGGCAAGTACAACCCATGTGTGGTTTGTTGCAGGTCATCTGATCTAGAGGTGGATTGGCAAGTACAACCCATGTGTGGTTTGTTGCAGGTCATCTGATCTAGAGGTGGATTGGCAAGTACAACACATGTGTGGTTTGTTGCAGGTCATCTGATCTAGAGGTGGAAGTTGTTTCTCCGGCTGCACTCGTGCCTAAACCTGTTAAAAAAAGTGTCCGTCACGTGGACACGCAGTATGACGATAACGATATCCCCTCTCCCGTAAAAGAAGCGATGGAAGAGCAGCCACTCGAGCATAAAGAGAACAACCATAACGGCAAAATCAAGATTAAAAATGGTAACCTCAAACTAAGAAATGGAAATAACATTAATAAACATGACAAATCCAAGGATGGGAATAATTCCAACATGAAAAAGGACCCTGAGTTGAGTAAAAATGTTGGTGAAGACGTTCCTGTGCTTCCTCCTCTAGGTATGGAATCTGATGAACTACTGCTACATGTAGAGATGGAGCAAAATGGTAAGAAGGGCAACAAGGTGGAGTTTGGGACAAAAGGTCATGGTTATTATTACTACTAGTACAGTTCAATTTATATCATTTCCTTTTCAATTATATCACCAGATAATAATTAATTGTGTTTATTATAAATTAAAACATTCATTAGTGTTTGTTAAGTCAACCTTTATTTATATTTTAAAAAAGTTTTGTGTGACTATTTAATTTTAATTATTCCTTGGAACCATTTGTAGTGTCCTTTATATATTTTGTAATTTGTGTTTTTTCTGGCATCTTATTATTAAATCAGTGTTACCATATTACTATTGTGCATCAATAAAATAGTCCGTAGTACTTTATAAAATCCACAAACACAGCCGGACACAGAATGTACTTGTGGAAGGGGAAGTTTAACTCGTGGTCAAGTTCCTTGACAATTGGTGTCAAATATATTTGTTTAACTTTAGGCCCATCATCAAGTAATTTCAAGTTTTTAAGGCATAATTGTTGTTGTAGATGTTATTATTTTTATAAAACTCCTAAATTTTACCATCTTAAAACTTGGAGGAAGAGAAAAATACATTATTAATCTAATTTGGAGCCCTAATCACCCCTGCCAGTACAGTCCTGGTGTGTTGGTTCAAGGGCGTAGGAACATTTTCTGTCTGTCTTTTTAGGGGGAGGAGGAGGTATGGCTAAAATGAACTTTTGGCATAAATAAAAATTACCCCTAACAGTGCCGTTATGAGGTTTGTTTTAATATCTAAGGCTTTAGAATACTTAATCCTCATTGAACAATTTAAAGTTCAGAGAAAATATGTCAAAGGTGTTGTTATTAATTTTATAAAACTCAAATCAGTTACAAGCCAACAAATTGGGGAGGAATATAAAATAAATGTATCATAATATCTTTCACCTAACATCAGTACCGCGTGCTTCATAAAGTTTTTTTTTCTAATAAAACTCCCTGGCAGTTCTTGTAGAGATACTTCACCATGGACCTCTGCAGGTAAAATCCACCCCAAAGCCAATGCATTATAAGCACAGACCTGATCCCCTTTCTAAATTATGGTATGCTGTCAACAATGGAGTAACTCACAGGATCATGTTCAAAGCAATTTGATCGTAAATGGGAGGAAGATCTGGCCACATGAATGGATCTAGAAGAGGTTACAGCCTGCAGTCTCCACTAATTGCCAGTTTGATCATAAATGGGAGGGGGGAAGATCCGGCCACATGACTGGATCTATAAGAGGTGACAGCCTGCAGTCTCCACTAATTGCCAGTTTGATCATAAATGGGAGGGGGGAAGATCTGGCCACATGACTGGATCTAGAAGAGGTGACAGCCTGCAGTCTACACTAAATGCCACTTTGCTTTCTACATAATATTAGGAGTACATTTTTTTGCGCCATCCAAACCACATATATTTAGTAATGGTCAGAAATTCTCGCAGTTAGATTATCCTATAACGTTTTGCACTTAGATGTATTGTGGTCAGCTATTTTGTTTTGTGTCTTTATTAGTATTCAGAACAGTGCAAGAAGAGCCTGGAACTTTCGGCTGGGACTAGGCAATTTGAGGCCTCCTGCAAACTGTACAATGTGTGCCCCATAGATATTGTTTTAATAAAATATTAGAACAGTCTAATTGCATAATAAGTTGAATAATATTATTAAAATTAAATAAACATTTATTTGGGTGGTTATGCCTTATATGATCCTGAAAATAAAACGAATATGTGAGCTTGAAATATTTATCAAACAAGAAAGTATCGATTGACATATTAATTTGGGATTGAATATATTCCTCATAAAGGATGCATTATGCATTTACAATGGTTTTTTAAATCAAAGATAATATAATCTTAACAATTTTATTACAATGTTATAAGGAATCTTTATGTTATAAATTTGTATATAAATGTATTAGAAAAGTGGTTGTATGGTAATTAACAAACAGTCAATCATATAATGTAAAGGACAGTACAGTATTTAGCCAAATTGAAAGGTCATAAAATGGGATACAACTAAAGAGTCCTTATTAAATTAACACATTACAACTTATTAAAACATGGTAAAAACGTTAATTAATTCATACAATTTTTTTAATGTGTTTCAACATTTTTTATATAATTGTAATAATTTAACTTTTCTTGCTGGGAAGTCATATATTAAGCTGCTTAAGGTAAGCTGACAACAAATATTACTCTCAATAGAAATAGTGGTTATCCTGTCAATCTTTCTTGTGTCATAGTAGATCTCAAATATGTCTTTATTAGCTTTAATTTGGAAATATTTATTTCCTCTGAAGCAACTGTTACTGGCATAATAAATACCTTACTAGTGGTAAAAACTTCTACAAGCTCCACCTAGTGTATAAATTACAATAGCTTGAATGGTGTCGCGATATCTTGTGGAATCATTTGAGCTAAAGTTGACAACTCGGAGGCTATTTCTGCTCCATCCAAGTCAGTGCATCATGTTTTAATTTCCAGTTTGAGACATTGAACAAAAATCCAAAATTATATTCATGTGTTTTAAGCTGATCATACCATTCGTCCAATGATTGTTAGTACACATCAACTAAGCAAATTCTACTTTGAATTAAAGTTTAGGGTCCACAATTGATTCGTCTTCGCATTCATAACTAAACTGTCTTTTCACGCGTGCGACAGGCTTTTCAGGAAATTTAGGATCTATTTCAAATTCACTTAATATCTCTTGAGTGATTCTCACTGCTTCCATGAAACCCGTCTCCCTATAGGTATTCAATTTTGTATTTATACCAGCAAGCAGGCTCATGGCTACATCAAGCTCCATATTTCCTGACTGGATTAATTTGCTCACTACGTTTATTTAGTTCAGAATTGTTAACTAAATAACAATACAAATAATGAACCGAAATTATGAAACCTCCAGTAGTATAAAGCATCCTTAACACGTATATTGTCTTTAAGCTCTTGTAAAGAAAGGAGTACAGGTTTCATTTAAAAACGCACTGCGTTGACACTTTCGATAAGAGCCTTCCATCGAGTGTCTTTAGTGGTTTTTAATGAAATGTCTGTACGTAAATTTAAAAATTTTCAGAGCTTAAATGATGAAAAGAAAACGACATATAGTCTCTGCAGATATCAAAATGATTAATTGTTGTGTTTGATGAAAAAGTTGCATCAGAGACAACCAAAATTAAGCTGTGTATACTGCATTGTATGAGGCTTGCTTGGGAATTCATACGCAATATGTGGGCTTGACCACCAATGAAGCGTCCTTTCATATTAGCGCTGTTATCATACGCCAGTCCTCTACATTCACTCAATAGTGTGTAATGCTAGTACAGGGGTTTCCAACTGGCGGCCCGCGGGCCACATGCGGCCCACGAGACCACTTTTTGCGGCCCGCGCAATCATTTTAAGATTATTTTTTTAAATCTAAAGAAAAGTTTTGAAAAATATTTCATAGCTTGTTCAAAAGATGTATTAATATTCATAGGGCAAAAATGATCAAACTAAGATGATAAATAATTAATAGTCAGCCGTTCTACAAGTTACGCACTGCATCGCACAGTGCAGGACCCAGCAAGGGTAGATGGGGCCCTTCCACTGACCTCTCTCCCTTCACTCCCGTAGCAATAGAATCGCCCGGCAAGGCTTGCTGGCTACTACTCTCGTCTCCACTCAGGCTCAGTCGCACTTGCTTGACGTGTAGTGAAGTTTCACAAGTTACTGTCCATTTTGAAGGCTTTGTCTTGTGTTGAGTGCTTGCATCTTTTACGTGAGTAAAAAATAGGCGGAAACTCAAAGAAACGCAAAATTAAAATGAAAACAGAATTTACAAGGAAAGCTGGGAGAGTGACTATTTAATTACTAACAACAGTGGGAAGCTTCAGTGTTTGGTATTCATGCAAATTGTGGCTGTACCAAAAGAGTACAATGTTAAACAACATTACTCAACAATGCACGAGAACAAGTATGCAACATATAAGGAAGAAGCTCGAAACGCACTCGTTGTAGACTTCAAAAATAAATTAAAGCAGCGATCAGGTATGTTTAATAAAGTCTTACAAAACCAGTCATCTTTTCTGTACGCCTCCTACGCAGTGTTGCTTGAACTTGCAAGGACAAAAAAAAAACCTTCACTGAAGGCAGTCTGGTTAAAAAGTGTGCTATGGAAATGGCAAAGGCTTTTGGAGATTCTAAAATGGCTGAGAAATTCGAATCAATGCCACTTTTAAACCATACTGTACAGAAAAGGATCATTGATGTGGGAGAACAAGTCGAAAATTCGCTGATTAGATTGGTTAAAGAAAGCACGCATTTCTCGCTATGCCTTGAAGAAAGCACTGACCAGTCAGATGTCAGTCAGCTATTAATATTTGTACGCAAAACCTTCGGAGACTTTAGCAGTAAATAGGAGCTATTTGATGTCTGCTCTCTTCAAGGAACCACAAAACGGAGGGACGTTTATGATGTTGTTAAAAAAACTGTCGACAGAGTTGGAGGATTCAGTAAATGTTTAGACATTGGGACAGAAGGAGCGCCAGCAATGACAGGGGAGAAGACAGGTCTGACGGGATTGCTAAAAGAAAATGGCGTAACGTGTCCTATGGTCCACTCTCTTATTCACCAGGGAGCGTTATGTGGGAAATCAATGAAGAAAACTGAAGTTTTTAAATTTGTGGTTAAAATTATTAATATGTTAAGAGGTGAAAATCGAGCCCTTTTGCATAGACAACTAAAGAAGTTTTTGCTGGAAATCGAGGCAGAATATGGAGACTTGCTGCTGTACAACCATGTAAGGTGGCTGAGTGCAGGAAAGTGCCTTGAACGGTTTTTTGCTATTCGCAGGGAAATCCCTTAATTCCTTAATAAGTTTGTCTCGTGTGATACCACAGAACCAGAAGAAGAAATTCAAAGTCCAGAATTTTTAAAGCAGTTAGCTTTCCTAATAGACATGACAAATCACCTTAACACCTTAAACCTGAGTCTTCAAGGAAGAAACCAGGTCATATCAGATATGGTGGGAATTGTAAATGGATTTCGAAACAAGTTAAATATTTTAAAACGTTCTTTGGAAAACAATTAATTGACACATTTCCCTTGCTGTCTACATTTAGCGGCGGAGAAATACCAGGCAACTATAGATTTCTCAGATCTCAGTTCACACATTCAAGAGATCGTTGAAGATTCAAGGAAACTGAAACATTGAAAAGAAGTGTACATCTTTACATCAATCCTATTGATGCTACAATCGAGGAACAAGAACCACACCTACAACTGAAGCTGTCCGATCTACAAGCCGATACGTTCCTACAGACCGGAAAAGAAAAGAGATCACATTTTTTTAAACTGCTACCCAGCGAAAAATACCCAAACTTTAGACAATTTGGACTAAAAATGACTTCAATGTTTGGGAGCACGTATATATGTAAAAGTATTTTTTCTTCTATGAAATTCATTAAAAATTAGTACAGATGTCGACTTGCAGATTCTTCCTTGCTGCATCTTTTGAGATTAGCAACAACAGAGCTGGAGGTGGACATTCGTTCATTGGTAGATGCAGCTGATCGACCACAGTACTCCCACTAAATTGTCCTTTTTTAAGTTTTATTTTGACTACATTATTAATTTCAGTTTGACTTTGGGTTAGTTTTTTTTTTCCATTGGTCAAATATTAAGTCAAACAAACTGACATTGTTGCTCTTCTTCGAAATTCAATTGTTTTGGATATAATAGTTTTTGTTTATTTTTAATTTCACTCTTTTATGCAATTGTAAAATAGTGTTTTAAGCAATTAAAATGATACGAAAATTGGCCTATTATTAAAGTGCGGCCCGCAAACTTGCCTAAGGTTTCCACTGTGGCCCTCGAGCCCTTACAAGTTGGAAACCCCTGTGCTAGTAGATGGGATGACCACATGTAACAGCGCTGTGATTGGCTGGATCTGGTCAGGTGACCACGCCCCTCGCTCTCTGATTGGCTGTTAGCTTTCCCCCTCCTCTTGACGCCCTCCCCCTGACCCCTTTCCAGTGTTTCAAACTTATTTATTCTTGTCCAAACTTGTTTGTTCCTGGCTATTTATGTGTGCTGATTGGTTTTATATGAGTGCTCATTGGTTTTTATGTTTGGGTAGGATTGGGATGGACGTTGGAGTTTATTTTTTATTTATTAGCGTGCAGTCCATGGCGTCGGGCACTCCTTCCGTGGCATCGCTGACTAGGGAGGGAACACGCAGCACGAAACTGCTGAATAGTTTGCCTAGCTACACCCAAGGCTGGAGTTAGAGAAGGCCTTATGTCCTTAAATTATTTCTTGACTGTTGGGAAGGAGTGATGAGGGAGGGGTTATGTCTTTTTGCGATATCCAAATGGTTTGATTTACAAAATTAATTCTACTTTTTTATTTCCTTCCTAATAAAATCATTTATTCATTACATACTTAGTTAATTAATTATGTTTGGTCTCATTAATAAATGGGCTTTTTATTTTAAAGCTGTTCAAGATTTAACCCCGCCACACATTATTTTGGCAGCAGTGCTACCCACATTTATTGGTTTTATATAGTAACATGAAGCAGGTCTCCCCCTTTTCAGAATCTTTATTACTGTGAATAGATAATTATGAATTTATTAATGATTAATTATTATATTCCACACATGTAAAGCAAATAACATATTAATTATAAAAGATTTTTACTTTATTTGTAAGATGCTGAGTTAAAAAAACTTCTATAATTTAAGGGTCCCAATCCTGATTTAAAATATTTTATATTATTTCTGGGTGGACAAAAAAAAAAGATATTTGATAAAATCTTATCCATTGGACATATTTTAGTTATAAAAATGAATTTATTTGTTCCTTCTTGGTTTAGAAAAAAATTCTAACAATAATCATAGTAATAATAAAGTAGCCAATAATTATTTGAGTAGTATGATATTTTAACAGATAAGTTGTAGTGCAGACTTAACAAAATATGGTGTCAAGTATATTTCCTACGTCACAAGGGAGAGGTTACTGAGAAGTTCGAGAATCTAGCCGAAAATCAGACAGGGCATAAGATCAAAGCTCTTCAATCGGATAACGGCAAAGAATATTGTAACGATAAAATGGATTCCATCCTCAAACGTGCAGGGGCCAAATCGCGAGAAATGGCTCGATGCAATCTATTCTGAAATCAGATGCTTAGTCACCAACGACACTTGGGAAATCGTTGATAGACCAACCAACAATAGAGTGATCGACTGTAGGGCGGTTCTCCGAAACACATACAATCCTGATGGAATCCTTGGAGCTATAAATCATTGTTTAGGAATTGAAGTGAACCAATCCAAAGACAAAGTCACGTTATGTCAGAGTGGCTACATCAAGGATGTCTTACACAAGTTTGGGATGATCGACTGTAGGGCGGTTCTCCAAAACACATACAATCCTGATGGAATCCTTGGAGCTATAAATCATTGTTTAGGAATTGAAGTGAACCAATCCAAAGACAAAGTCACGTTATGTCAGAGTGGCTACATCAAGGATGTCTTACACAAGTTCGGGATGGATGACTGCAAACCAGCGAAGACACCGAAATCAACCGGGGTCAAGTTTGATTCTTCCTCCACTATCACAGAAGAAACAAAGCAATATCCATTCAGAGAGTTGAATGGAGCCCTCATGTACGTCGCCATCAGTACCCGTCCCGACATCGCTTATGCAGCCAACATGCTGAGTCAATATAACAATTGTCACACCTCAACTCACTGGCAAACTGCCAAGCGTGTCTTAAGATGTCTGCAAGGAACCGTCAACAAGAGGTTAGTTCTACGCCAGGGATGATGAAGGCATTTCCGGTTTCGCAGACGCCGACTGGGGAAACTGTGACACTGACAGAAAGTCCTATATGTGTTACACTTTCACCTTGTCCGGAGCGGTGGTATCATGGTGCTCAGGAAAGCAGAGAACCGTTGCTTTATCTTCAACTGAGGCAGTGTATATAAGTCTCACCGAAGCTGTGAAGGAAGCAATCTTCCTGATGACCTTCGTGCGAGAATTTGGTTTAAAGGAGTTGTCGAACATCATTATTTTCAATGACAATTAATCCGCTGGAAAATTGGCACATAGACCCATCTTCCCCTAAAGATCGAAACATATAGACATAAAGTTTTATTTTATTCGTCAAGCTCTCAAAGATCACCCAATAAGGCTTGAATATCTATCCACTGAGGATATGGTAGCTGACATCTTAACAAAACCTCTTCCTGGAGCCAAACACGAGAAATGTATCAACGAATTGGGTTTACGTGCTTTATTGTTACCTATTGACCTTTTGGCCTCAAAATTGAGAGGGAGGGGGTTTTGAAGTTCAATTATTAACATCAAAACATTCTTGTTTTTTTACATTTGTAGTTCACTATAACGCCAACAGATGTCTTATGAATTTAGTCTTAAAAGCTTTTTCAAATAATAAACCGTTAGTTATGTTCCAGCCAAACGCTGTACCAGTCGTGCTATAAATTGTGTTAGCAATAGTTTATACATATTGTGTATTTTGATCACTACTCTGCCCAACAAAAGTGGTTGTGTGTTTACTCCTTTAGTAGTTAGTCAAAGTCAAATATCTTTGTTTTGAAGATCAAAGTCATTAAAAGGTTTCTGTTTTTACCATAAACAACACTCAGTTTGTGACAGACTAGTTGCGTTTAGCCCTCACAAACTAAAATATGTTAGACAAACCGCTTTGAAAACTAACACAAGTTATTAACACCAAGTGAATCTGCTTGATGACTTACCAGCTTATGTATGGAATGCTCTACCTGTTGACCGAAGACACGCCACCCGAGCCCATACCACTAACCATTATGTTTGACCCGGCTCTAAACTCTACACTGTTATCTGTGCGCCCTCTCGATCACTGGTGTGTGCATGCGCTTTCTCTTACCTGCAGCGTGCTCATCCTTCGAGAAACACCGACGGCTTTCTAGACTTCACCCTCTCCCCCTTCTTCTCGACCGTATATATGCTAGTTCCCCTGGCTATGTGTGACTGTTATTCTATTTATTATTCGTTCAGCCGCCGACATCGAGACTTCATAACTGATAGCATAATTCTGTGAATTAGAAGATGGTGGACCCAGTTATGATGCCTGCTCGCCGTAGATGTTGCCTGTTCATCTAATAATCGTTAGTGTTAATTAGCTCTGTGTGGAGATACAGCACACCTAACATTGTGTTACTTTTTTCAGGTATTAATCTTAGTACTCCTGTCATGGTGGAATATAATGCTTAGAATGCTTAGGATTTAATTTAACTAGCTTTAAATCCCATTTGGGGTTATAAATAATCTATTTACTATGTTTGTTTGTTTGTTTGTTTGTTCAAAGCAAACATGTCTGTCAGTAGATATAATGCTGGTGTCCTTCCGGCTTGTGTACTCTGGTGGAGAAGTTAATCGCTCCAAAATATTAGACCAATATTCCAATGGGCTAAAATACTATATTTTCGGATGGGATTACAGGGGATTTTTAGCTCAAATAAGCGACCTATTTGGGTCTCAGGCTTCTACTTAAGCAACTGTTGTTTTTGCCCATAAGGTGCGTAACTCGTGAATATTAGTACCTGTGTAGTGGCTCGTGTTGTTTTTCCTATTTCTTGTGTCTGGCACCCTTAAGGTGCAGGTCAGGATTAAATGTCTCATGTTTGCATTAACAAACCTTGTAGTTTGGTGTTTCTTTGCATGAGCCTATTGTTGCTACAAATATAGAACAGGGAATTATGGTTGGGAACCCCAATGTTTAAATTTGTATAGCTTAAAATCCTACTATTCCCAGTTGCGGAGTTATCTCTTGTAACTCTCTAAAACTGGAGTTACTAAACTGCAACTTGTCACTCTTAACCCGAGTTCAAATAATCATTGTAAGTATCATAATTGGTGGCTACCATATCTCCTTATAGTAGAGCTAATTAGGTTATTGCCCATTTAATGATATATTGCTTTTTGCTCACACTATTGTTGCGTGTTTAGTTCCTCCAATATTTGTTGTACTTAGACGATTAGTTACTGGCCAACATTCAATTTCATGTCAATATTCCTATAGTAAGTGTTTTGATAGCCATTCATTTTAAAATGGGCTAGTGTACTTCTTTAAGGATTTACGGGCCATAAAGTGTAGAATCTTTGATTTAATATTGTGTCTTGAGCTGATTGAGTTTTTGCACCGTTGTAGAATGAAAGAAGAACAGCCCTCATATTAAAACATTTTGGACAGAACTCATCAAAAAGTATCCGAAGATCTGGCTCTGAGATAGAAATTTCACCCATATTCATATAGAAAATACTCTCAGTCAATGGAAGTCATCCATACCACCTTCAACATTTCCAGAACTTATTGCCAGAAGATCTCCCATGTAGGAGAACATTTTGTGATTGGTTTTTAAACCAAGCTAATAGCCATCCACAATTTCTGCAAATAATTTTGTGGACAGGTGAAGCAACATTTACTAGACACAATATCCTCAAACAAAGGAATTATCATGTTTGGTCACATGTGAATCGAGCGATTTGTGAACGTTTCCAACACTGTTTTAGTGTAATGTGTGGTTGGGAATAATGGACAACATTTTAAATGACCCCAATTTTTTACCACTTTGCTTGAATGTTGAAATATTTCTTGAATTTATGAACAATGACTTTTATGACCTTTTAGAAGATATTCCTTTGAAAATGAGAATGAACCCTTGGTTTCAATTGGATGGCTGTACTACTCACTACACCAGAAGTCCTCGGCAGTAGCTTAGTATTCATTTTCCTGCAAGATGGATCGGTTGTGCTGGACTTGGCTTGGCCTCCATGTTCCCCTGATTTAACCCCATTAGATTTTTTTTGTATGAGGCACTCTCAAGAAAAAAGTATAGGAAGTACCTGTTAATTACCTTCAATCATTAAGACAAACGATAGCGCAAGTGTGCGAAGAAACAACAAACACACAATGTCGGTCTGCCACTCGTTCCGTCATTGATAGGTGCAATGAGATGTAGCCATTATTTTGAGGAAAGTAAATAAATTAAATAATTAATTACATATTTTATTAAACTTTAATTTTGTTTAGTTTTTTGCTGTTTTCTCAAAAAGGAAGCAAAATCAAACAAATTTGAGGAGGATATTTATGGAGCTCCAACCACTTTCTTAAGTTTAGCTATTTAACCCGGGATCACCCTGTATGGGAAATATGAATGTGTGTGTTTTTCTCTACTTTGTTGAAATTTCTTCATTTAATTAGTTTTAATACATCCATAATGTTACAGTTATGTGGAGATCTGTATGTTTAAAAATTTAATTTTTTTAGACACATTAAAAATTAGTTTTAGTTATATTATTAATAGGAGGATAGTTATTTTGAAGCATTAATAATAATAGGTTAGGTGTAAAAAATAGCACCGTCCTTAGCATCACCCAAATAAAGTACATATAGTTAATATTTTTTTCTATTTATATATATATTTTACAAATGTTATTTCAATATATTATTTTATAGTAATATAAGTTACGCAAAAATGATTTTGCAGATTTAATTAGTACATTATTTTCTTACTAACAATCCAACTTTGTTAGGAACATCAGTTTAGGACTGGCTCTAAAATTCCAACAAAGTTAGAGTTAACAAAATAATTTAAAAAAGTGAAATTATAGTCATTGAAAGAAAATATACATTTAAAAGTAATTAAACTGCAATCACACCTTTTTGAAACCAAACAGATTTTCTTATCACTATCATTATTATATGTAAACCTGTGAGATACAAAATGTATACCTGTCACATGAATATATAAGAGTGAAAAACATCTTAGTCATTCCCACAGCTTCAGTTAAATATGAACTTTGTTGTGGAAGAACCACATCAGCGCAAACATAAAACCACCCGGACTTTGCACTTCATGTTGAGCCATGTAACTTGTAGCTTCTGATATGCTCATCTCAACAACTTCAATCAGCTCTCCTTCTTTCGGGTTGCCTCCTCCTGCCCAAAACATAACATTACAAAATATTTCCTATAAGTTATGATTACTATCATCTGTGTTTTACTCCATGTTTGGCTTAGACGTTTATGTATTAATTGCACTAATGTGGTAGGGCTTAGGAAGGTTGAATTTAGAAGACATTTACCCGCATTTGCATGGAGGGAGGGTGGAATATCATTTAGGAAAAAAAACTTCAGTACAGTTGATCGGGATCAAACCCTGATCTCCCCGTCTTTGGCAGACTAGTTTATTGCGAGAGTAACGCCTTAGACCATCCGACCATTGAAGTGGGTCTTGTGGTATATGTCAGTAGTGCGGTTGGTAGCATTATTTTGACTAGTGGAGAGGAGTTTGTTTGGTTGTGTGAGGATAGAACATTGTGACTTGTTATGAGACCGAGTGTGTTAACGGTGAAAATTGTATATTTCAGACCTTTAGTGTACTTTAGCAATAAATGAATCACAGCTCTATGAACTAAATAATGAAGATACTGGTTTGTTTAGTCCAAGGTCCAGTGTTTGTTTGCAATTTCAGGGGACATTTGTGAAATATATAATTATTTGATTGAAGCATTTTATGATTTAGCTTTATCCTTTGGATATAATGAATATAATGAAGGTAATGTGAGATAGATTTTCAGATTAGAATACCCAAAGATTTTCATATGTCCAAATACTAAATCAGGGTTTTACTACTTAATGTAAGATTTAAAAAATACTTGTTTTAATTCAAATGGTGAAAATAATTTATTTCAAGACCTACCATAATATATAACTGGAGAATTTATCTAAACAAATGTTGTAATAATAACTATACCATTCAAGAGAAAATATTATTTTGCGGTTTTAAAATATATATATATATATATATATATAATTATTTTTTTTCTTTATGGCAGTATCCCACGTGAGTAAACGAAAGTGAGCAGTGTGGTTGAGGTGATGCGAAAAGAGAATATCAAATGCACTGTTGGCATGGAGGTGTCCTACATAAAGGCAAAGCGGCGCGGGTGAATTCCAAGCGGTTGACATGATCAAATATATTGACATTTTCACGCAAACTGCGTGCAGCAAGACTCCCAACCCTTTCTCCGAGCATTCAGACAAGGAGTGTGTTTCTTCAGAGCTTCTGTTCTATAGGCGTGTTTACTGTAGGTATATATTTTGTTTGGGTTGAATTACATCTAATGTGATGATTATGTTAGAATTTGTTGAACCAGTCAAGTAGATGTGTGCTTTGTGATGAGAAAAATAAAAACTACCATATACAATTACTTGGGGATAGGGAGTGGTAGCAGGTCTTTGAAAGTGTTGAAGTAACGATTATTATTTTATTTTTTAAAATTATCTCTACATAAAAAAAATGTGAATGTAAAACCTTATCAGATTTATATAACTAACCAAGATTATTAGGCCAAAAACTATCAAAAATAATATTATGCATAAATCAACAAACCCTTTAACTCTAGAAGGTTATTTTCCCCAAACATAATTAAAGGTGATCAATTTTTAATGCTCAGTTGGTAGTAAAATGAGTGTGGTAATAAACAAGAAAAGATACTTTTCAGTTATTCTTATATAAAAATACACTACATTTTTATTTTTAGTATATTACTTATGCAAGTATATCAAACTATGAAAATATTACCAAAATTTTTTAGAGCCTGTACATAGTATGTGTGTGATAAATCAGAGTTTGCCATCGGTAAATTTTTGTTTGTGTGTTTTGGTTGCCATTTATTAGTTGTGTACTGTCCTCAATTCAAATTGTGTTGTCCCTTTTGCCCTCTAGCTGAAATAAAATGAATTGGAGTTTACCTTTGATGCTTTTGTACCTTAAAACATAAAAATTGAGACTTAAAAGTCCGCAATTTGTGGATATAAAGCACGATTTTCATAAGGGGTGCTTATTTTAGAAATGTTGAAATGGAAATATTATACCCATGGATACAATTTAATTTTTTTTACTTAAGATGTGTTTTGGAAAAATGTCGGAATGGAAACCATTCTGAGTAGAAATAATTCAGGATTGTGTGTATATAAAATGTCAAAAAGTCCAGTGAATGCAAATCAGGGTTTTCATTTGTGTTGTTTGTTAGAGAAAGGTCAGAATGGATCCAATACAGTCATCTCGACTGAGATAGGATGACAAAGCATTCAAATATTAATATTCATATCTGGATATTGTTGTGAAAATTGTAAAGTATTCAAAGAAAGCATAAAATTGTGAATGTGAATATGTGAAATATGCAAAACAATTTGGGAAGTACTTTAATGTACTTGGAAATATGAAAAAACTTATAATATAATTTCATGTAAAGTAATCAGGTTTGATAATTTTATGGTTACCTTGTTGGGATAAGATGAACAACTTACCAGGTCCTTTTTTCATCTGGTCAGTGACCTCCACATAGAACATAGTCTGTTTGTCTCCTGATGTGCCAATACCTGATCTGAAACCAAACAATGTTTGCTGACGCACAACTTTGATAGTGTTAAGTAGATATTTTAATTAATACCCATCGATCCAGGCTAAATACGCATTTAATTATGCTAGCTAAGGATTTAGCAAATATTAGAAAAAAGTGTGAATACTACAAGACAGTTCAACAATTATAGATAGATTTTTAATTTAGGTTAAGTATGGGATACCCAAAAACTTGTCAAGCTAAATGAGGTATGTTTGACTGAAGCACATTGCAGGGTATGGGTTGGATGTTACTTATCAGATACTTTTGAAATGTGTGATGGGTTAAAAACAGAAGATGTACTTTCCCCATTACTTTTTAATCTAGCCTTAGAGTATGCTATTAGGGTAATGCAAGAGAATAAGGAAGGGTTGACATTAAACAGTATAATGCAGCTATTTGAAAGGTTTGATGAGATTAAATATTTAGTCAAAATTTTAACTAGCAATAAATATTAGATTGTAAATTCAGAAAAGAATATGGTCGCGAAAAGCATGCTATTACTTAGTCAGTAAGTAAAACTTAGAATATAAAAAACAATAATTTACCAGTTCTTCTCTATGGTTATGAAACGTGGTCTCTAACTATTTCTGTCCCTGTGCTTAAGCCCCGCAAAAATTTTCGTTCTGATTTATCTAAGCAATACAGCCACCTAGTATACACATCAAGCAACCAGAAACACTCGGGTAGACATCACCTTAGTCTGGAACAATTTTTATAGACGCCATTTTTCAAAATGGCTGCCGATAATTGTGTATCTTAGCATAATCTCTGCTCCTAGATCACATAGAATTATGATTTTGGTTTCTAGATATATGTTTTTGGGGTCTAGGAAATCCTTTTTAGGATTAATAATATCACACGAGTGTTTGATGTGATAAACAGATTTATTTCGATTTATAAAATAAAAATAATTTTAAAAAACTATACATTTAACATAATATTTAAGAAGAGAACATGCACTTAAGAATAAAAAATGGATGTCATAAATTAACCAAAAAGTCATTTTTAATGTACCCATTTCAGTGTTTAGTACCGTTAGAAAATATATCAAGACTAAGTGTGAGCTTTCAATTATAGTCTTTTACAATGTTTTCCACATTTACAGAATTCTGTGCAAGCCACAAATGTTAAACGACTCTTGCATCTGAAAGTACCACAATTTTATCACGTGCACTGTACGAGTAGTTCAGAGGGCATTGTTTTAAGACTTAGTTCAGGTTTTAAAATACCATTAGATATTTTATACCATCCAAAGTCTCTTGGATCAAGAGGTTTGTTAGTGAAGTTTCCACTGAAAAGAGTTAAGTACTCCCGAAGAACAAAGAATCACCTTCTTAAATGTCCATTTCTAATACAGAAAGATGAGGGTGGAAGTTCTGATATATGTTTGCGTATGTGCAATGAATATTGAAGGTCATCAAACGACTTGGACTTGGTTGAAGGATGTAAAACCCTAACAAGTTATTCTTCTGCTGAGTCAAGTTTTTCTTCAGACAAGGTATTCTCTTCAGAAAATCTGGGGATACTTTCAAGGCAGAAGGTTTTGTTCCTATTTTGCTTGAAACGCCGCAACCAATTAGAACATGGGCCTTTATCAGAACACCAGAAAAAGTAGCCCTAAGATATTTAGCTAATTTGGGAAGGGGTACATAGTGCACTTTTTATCCTACTCCTACCTTTATCTACATTTCCTACAAGCCATTTGTAAATAGCTGAAATATATTATATCAAAGTAAGAGTACAACTACATCAGTGTCATTTAATAGCAATATTAGACATTTCGCTCCCTAGTGGACAGCGTGGAACAGGTGAACTACAATTCTAGCATCTGCTTCTTCTTCTAATCAGCACATATTTCAACTTCCCGATTTCTAACCATGAGCGCATCTCTGTTTATGTTGCTTCCTGTTGGGTAAAGCTGGCTGTGTTAATTGTGAACAGTAATTCTGAAAGTTCTTCAATGCTAAAAAAGTAGTTGCGTGATCTCTGACTGGTTTTGGAATGAAAGGCATGCATAATGGGTGGTGTGGCCGTTGTGACTAAAGAATGACATCCAGACCATGTTGGAACGACTTCATTGTTTTTATTTTCATGAATGCCATGTTTGACTAAACTGATTGCGAACGCTCTATGAAAAGCAGATTTACCTCTACGGTGAAACTGTCTGGTAGACATGGTTTATGTATTGGTTTCTTATATTTCAAGAGTCTTTGACATGGCAGTTCTTTATTTAAGTATTGATTTCTTTGACTTAAATTGGTTTGAGATATTTTTGGCCTGGTTAGTAACTTTGTTGAACCAGGGTACACTTGAAAAAGGTCACTCACTGTGTCGTGCGAAGCATGGGTACCGGATATTGTAGATCGATCTTCATGATCAAAATTATCAATGACAGCAATAGCGAAGTTCTCCTTGTGAAAGTGGCCAGGCAATGGTGTAGTTCCTTCACCACTTGTTTGCATGGTGTATGATGCTAATTGTTGTCTTTTTATCAAAACTTCATTGCAGCTTACTGACACTAATGCTTTGTTCATGGATGTAATTAAATCTCTACTCTTGCACTTGTCATATATTGTATGACCAACCATGACATGTAGAGGTGTCTGTTGCTTTCTGTGATGAAGAGAATAATATATCATTTGAAATACAACCCTTTTTCTTTCACTAAATGTTGTATCTTTTCTTTTCTAACTACAATCATCATCATCATCATTGTTCTTTTTTGTTGGATCTTGTTCTGAATCATTCTGGTCTTCATCACAAAAGTTATCTGAAATCAGAAGTCCTTTGTTAACGGTGAAAAATATTAACAGTTCATCTGGAATCTGAGTAGTCTTTCATGATGTTTCTTCAAAATCACAGAATCTGTCATAAAGTTCAAAATTTAATTCCTTTAGAGAACCTCTGATATCCTTTTCAGTTGATTTTAGGTTATCTACTTTTCGCAAACGTCGAATAATTTCTTCAATTCCTAGACTTGAAGAATATATCAAGGGCTTGTTTTTATGAGCAGAATAAATGAAACATATATCCTCTCCATTGTGTCTTTGGAGCCTAATTTTAACTTCATTATTTTTTATTATGGATTATTCTGCATTTTTATTAATCAGATCACGGATCTCAGACAGTGTGAAGCCATTTCCCTCTTGAAGTTTAGGACCAATAACTTCATTCACTTTTTCAAATAATACCTCTTTTGCAGAAACTTGTTTATTATCTTCAGGATTCTTTCTTCTGTATTCATACAATTTTAAATATCCTTCCAAACACGTTTTTTGGTACATTATAATAGCACCAAATATATGAGACGGGGATTTCAGATCAGCCATATGAATGTAAACATCTTAAAAAAAAGCGCTGAAGCTAAAATATTCTTTGCTCTTCCAGATTCAATTATTTGAAACTTCCCTCACATATCAGTATGACTTTGTTGTCCACATATTACACAATATATTACATGTGTTGATTGCCTAAGTGAAGAGGGAGGCTCTCTTGGCGGATCTGCAGACCTCATTACACATGGTGTTTGAGCATTTACAGTTTCGGTAGTGTGAACGTCATCTTTCACCCTTTGTTATTCCTCCTGTTTTTCAAATATTTTGTATAAAGTTGTTTTGTAGCACTGATTGGACACATGATAAACAAAATTATCTTCGAGCTTGTCATATTATTCAGTCTTTTTGCAATCACATCATCTCTAATATCAGCTGCTTCCTGTATTCATTTTCTGCCATTAGAATTTGTAGTAACCGTTGTGCTGACATTGACAGTCTGACAAATAATGCACTTTTTTCAGATCAAATGAACCTTATCCTTCTTCCCGAACCACAGATACCAGTTTTGTTCCAAGCTCTTGGTCAGAATCCATTTCTATTAGTTTAAAACATTCATCAACCTGAAACGAAGCACACATGGATGTTAAATAAGCAGGTCTTTCATGTTACTTCCTACTAAAAATGTATTTAGTACTAATATAAAATAAACATGTTTATCAAAACATCCAACACTTATGTGGTATTTTTAATCCTAAAAAGGATTTCCTTGACCCCAAAAACATATATCTAGAAACCAAAATCACAATTCTCTCTGCTCTAGGAGCAGGGATATGCCAAGATACACAATTATTGGCAGCCATTTAAAAAAATGACATATATAAAAACTGTTCCAAACTATGGTGATGTCTACCCAAGTTTTTCTGTTTGCCTGATGTGTATACTAGGTGGCTGTATTACTTAGATAAATCAGAACGAAAACTTTTGCGAGACTTCAGCACAGGGACTGTATTATACCTTACAAGATGAAAACAAATTTAGAGTGTTTAAAAACAATATGTTTAGGAAGGTATGTGTTCCAAAAAGAGATTAGGCTACTTGGGAATGGAGGTTATATAATGATGTTACATACCCTGTACTCATCACAAGACAGTGTTGGGAAATTAAGTCTCATAGATTATGGTGGGCAGAAGATTCAGCGCAAATGGGAGATTCTAGAACCATGTTCAGGGTACTGACTGGCAAACCCAATGCGAAGACCTGGACACAGATGGGAGGATAACATTATAATTAGGGCTGGACCAATGCCGAGAACCGATCTGATTTTCGGCCAAGGATAATCTTTTTTTACTATGCAGATATTTTATGCCGATAATTCAAAATTTATATATATATATATATATATATGTATTTTAAATTCTCAAGGATCATTCATTCCATGTCAAATCAACCAATTAAAAGATATTTTTGGACATGAAGAATTCCGATTTTTAAGAATTTTTGTTGTCTTATTGCACTTATCAAAAGGAAAAAAAATAATTGAGTTTTCAAATTTGTTGGCACAGTAGTTTTTTAAATAAATTTACAAAAATTGCAAAAATATGCAGATTTTGTCTTGTTTTAAACAGACAAATGCATGTAGATCTGCAATGGATGGTGCTAGAGCGTTCTTTTATTGCTCCTTTTAAAACTCTTTTGAAGGGCTTTAATTTGATATGCAGCACAACATACTTTAAAAAAAAATTTATAATAATTCCTCCTCTCTGTGGCCCCACCACGATTCAACAAATAAATGTCTTTGTATAAATGCATCAGCGAGAACTTTTAGTGTGAATCACCAATTGTTCGCGCATCAAGCAATTTTCATCATGTGTGTAAATCCTCCATTTTACCCCCACTGAAAATAAACTGCCTATAAACCTGTGCTCACTATTCTAATAATTATTATAATAATACGTATCACTGTGTCTTCTACCCATTCGGGTTATACGCTTAAGTACTAATTACGCTGATGGGTTAGGCATTGGGAAGGTTGAATATAGAGGAAGGTAACCCGCATTTGCGCGGAAAACTATTTAGGGAAAACCGCCCTTTAAATCCCTCCTTGATGTTTGTCTGGTTGTAGAGGCTAATTGACGCATAATATAAACTAAAATATTATTATTATTACTACTACTACTACTACTACTATCACCGTGTCTTACTACCTGTTTGGGTTATACGCACTTACGCTAATGTGTAATTAATGGTAGGGTGATTGTGAGATGAAATGGAGGACCTAAAGTTTAATGTGGGATCCGAACCACGGTGGAGGCTCTGGCATTCCTCACATTCACAAGTTGTGATTAATACACATCTTGTTAGAGGTGAAGGAAGTGTTTGGCAATCAGATAAATATGTGCCGGGACCGAAGATTGAACCTCGGACCCCCAGCACATAAGTCTGACACCTTACCCCTAGACCACCAGGTCCCTGAACTAGAATTCTCTTTAGACTTTTTTGTTGGTTTTTTTTTTATAAAATTAAGGAATAATATTGGCAACTCTTCAAGTTAGGTATAATTATATTTGCTGCATATATATGAAGTTCTTAGTTGGAAGCATTAGTTAAAATTTAAATAAAATGTAACACAGTTTGGCTATGAAGTTTATTAAAACTATTTCCCTTGGTATTTGATTTAAATCTTGAATTTAGATGTGTCGAGAAAGCCTAACTGATAGAATAAATCTAAGTTTAGATAAACTTAGTTTTGGCAACTTCAGGTTTTGTTGTGAGGAATATTAATCTTATCAAGTTTTTATGAGAGGTCAGGTAATTTATTTTCCTTCATGTTGTTTAACTTAATTGTGCAACAATCTAGGCTTGGATGCTTACAATGATGGTTTATCCACTTCTCGGATGTAGGTATAGTTTGATTTTGATTAGGTTACTGTTAGCCGCATTTGAATGTAGAGTATGGTTAGAAGCAGAGGTCTGTTGAATGACAGATATTTGTGCGCTGCTAATTATTTGTTTGTTTCTCATAAAGTTAGATTTAGTATTAGAGTGGGCGATTATTTATTTTTGTCGAAAAGTTGATCCACCCAGATGCTACTTTCATGTTAGAACTTTTACTTAGAAAGTTTACTAAATAATCAAATAACAATTTGACCATTCCATTGATATTATTTAGAAGTCCGGTACAGACATTAGTGGATTGAAACCTGTGATTATTTTAAATTATGGAAGTTATTAACTGTCATTAGATAGGTATTTATTCTCACACTTGTTATGTTGTGCTTATCTGTTTTTACATTTCTAAAGCGCTTGGCTGAATGTAATATTTTAATAGCTTCTTGTTTGAATTTATTATGAAAGCTGAGAATCTATCAACTTTCTAGTAGCAGAAGCTATATTCTTTTATCTACACTTAGGGCGTGTTCACAATTCTTGTTTTTATTTAGCTTCGAATTATTACAATCATGTAGAAAATGGGCTTAGCTCGCCTTTATTTATTGTTTATGTTTGTTTACTTTAACTTAAAGCACCGTCCTGATTTATCAAACCCGGATTTACCCTTGGTTATCATGCATTCACCTTAAATAAACATATAACATTTAGGAACTGATACCTTTTAGCTATTTTCTGTGGTAGTGAACAAGTTGTTGGGACTTGGAAGATGGGGCTAAAGTTAAATAGTTTGTCAAATTAAGCTTCCCTGATGACAACATTGCTATTATTTGTAAATTAGCTTGTTTGAACTTTAAAACTTTGTAAGCTCGATCAACTGAAGANGTTGAGGTGACCCCAAATAACTTAACAATTTTTTTCTTGTTAAATGATTCCTCCTGATGGTGGTACTTTGGGCATTTTGCTAAATTTGTTAAGGCAGGTTGACCTATGAGATAAGCTATTGTCAAATAGCATCCGACTGAACACACTTGATGAAGGAGCTTTCACAAATTAAATGCATATCAATACATTTATGGATTTTTTTGCTGTGTTAAGTGTCTTACTACCCATAAGGGCTATCCCAAAATAATATACTCTAGTTGGGCGGGGGAGCAGGGTCATAAAGGTTGAATTTAAAGTAAATGTACCAACATTAGTATGGGGAGGGCGGGAAACCATTAAAAAAATGGCTTACCACACCTATCCAAGATTCAAACTTGAATCCCTTCATCAATGGCAATCTCCAAAGGGTGTCCAGCCATGGTATATTTCAAAATTCCCTGACTTTTCCAGGTTTTCCAGAGCCAATTTCCAAATTTTTCCAGTCACTATATATTAATCTTTTTATTAAGAGTGCAATTTAATGTAATATTATTTTTTGGCGAGACGGCCTGTCAAACAGTGCGATCTAAGTTAGATTTCAGTGAGAGACATTAAAAGATCGCCTTACACCAATACATCTTGATAGTTGCTGTGAGACACATTATTTTTAAGTTTCTTCTTCCTACAACGTAATCGATTCTTGCGCATGCACATAGCCATGACCCAACTTTGTCTGAAGACACGCAGTAGAGGAGTGAAAAGACAACTTGAAAGTCACATGATGACCTTGAGAAGTGAGATTGCCATGTTCTACTGGGACAACAGAGATCCTCTGTGAGAAGTAACTGGATGAAATATGTTAGTTCTATTACTCTTAGTAAAAGTTGTGTATTTTTAGTGATTATGTAAGAATGCCCTGACTTTTCCCTGATCAAGCAAATCCCCTCACTTTTTCTTGTTTTCCAGGTTGCTGGACATCCTGATTAGCAAAATTGACACTTTTGTCCATGTAATCAAAGAGGGAGATCAATAAAATAACATTAAAGCTCTATATATAGTTTATACTACTTTCTTAAATTCTAAGGCGCCAACGATTGTAAGATGCACTTTAATTTTATAGTACCACTTAAAAAAGGTCGGAAGTTTTGTGCTATTATTTTCTGTGATCCTCTTCGTCATCACGATGACCTCATATTAGAAAGTTTTGTTTGCCACACTGTCTTTAGCGTGTGTATCAAATATGCTCAATTTTCTAGTTATACTATATTATATTATTCACAGTTTAATCTGACTTTAACTGTCTTCTTAGATTCAAAACATCTTATGATTGTTTTTCTATGAAAGAGGCATGGGTGGAAAGCATTTCTTTTCCTTTTTTGTAGTTTTGAAAGAGAGCCAGTTTGTGCTTCTAAGAGACACTCTCCCTCCTCTGATCCAAAATGTAGACATGCATTGCAGTGATCTCCAGCATCTTTGTCACTGTACGTCAACCATACAAACTTGTATAGCCATGATCTTTGTCACTGTATGTCAACCATACAAACTTGTCGAGCCATGATATTTGTCCACGGATCTACTGTGTATGATGTTTTAAGTCATCAGAAATAGTTGCCAATATCGAATGTGTTCATACCCAAGCTTTCTATAGGTATTTTATTATTTGAACGTATTTCACTTCATCTGCTCAATTTGGTCATTGACTTGTGTTATTTGGAATGGGTGCCATCCTTTGTCACGTGTTGGCTTGGTTTTGGCTCATCGGATAAGGAGTATCTTGTCATGCTGAAGGTTTTGAGTGAGGTTTTTTAAGTTTGAGGTGTTGGTACCTCAGCTCTTCTGTGCATTTTAGATGTCTCAATGGCTATTGTTGGCTCGGGCAGCTTCCTTGGTCTGTTCTTCGTAAGTAGCAGGAGAGAATGGTGTGTGTGTGCGTGCATGTGTGTGAAGAAGGAGGTATGTGTGGAGGGGCATCTTGTTATGGTGAGGGGGTTGAATGTAGAGGTGTACAAGGTTGTCTTAAGACAGTGGAAATAAGGGCGATGGAGATGTGTAAGGTGTCATATGATAGTGAATAGGGAGAGCAACCTGGAGGTGCCATGGGTGCTGCTGGTGAGGATGGGGATGTTTCGAGATAAGTGTGAATTGAATTGAATTAAAACACTTAGACAAGTTCAGAAGGGTGAATTAAGACCGGATGGATTCTCTTAGACAGTACTATTTGTAAATCTCAGTTTCCATAACCAATATTTTGTTTGTGGGTGATATATTTATATCCCGCCGTGGTAATTGTACTGGGTTGTCTTACTGTTTCATTGCACTGCGATTTGTTGTGGGTTAGATGTATTACTTATGTTGGTGTGTTCTGGTCGCAGTGGCAGCTTTTAGCTCGGTTTCAGGGAGGTCATTCAGATATTACATGGCGAACTGGATCTACTGGTTGAGGCCGATTCATAAATCGAGTTCATTGATGCACAATTTTCCACTCCATCTACAATTTCATTTCCTGTTGGATCTGGATTTTTCTTCTTTAAAAAATAAAATGAATCTAACTATTATTTTGGTTTTGACATAGTGCCAATACCTACAACCAATTCTCATTGCTAGCAAATACCATAATTTGTCACAAAATGTAATAGATGGATGGAGTGTCACAATTTACATTAAAAAACAAAACATAAACATCATAAGCACAGTTTTTAAAAAGTAAAGAGATAGCAAAAACATCATAGTTTATTATCAATACAAGGACACCAAAATAACCATGACAATTTATTGAAGATAGGAACCAATAAAACAAAACACATAAGTAACACAACCCCTTGAACTAATCACCCCGGTACACTGAAGGTAATTATTTCCAACAAATACCGATTGGTTTTAAACATATTCCTGTACTTTACGCTGTAAGAAGCCTTTCTAAAATTAACATGCTCAACCCTTTGTATCCAAATTAATGGTCGTGTTGAAGATTGGTGTAAGAAACGAACATGAGCATACAAAGGTGTATGATTTACATGGATTGTATTATCTTTCTTAAAAGTGAATTTTTATTTTGTTTCTTGTATTAATTTTCTAGCTACCATAGGGTGGTTAAATCACCTTTTAGCCTGTGCCTATTAATACTTGCCTGAAAGTAGTAATTGTTTCTAGTTTGGAAGCTGGGACATCATAGCCACACTCTTCCAGGACCTCAATACTTGCTATTTCTTCTAACGGGATCTCTTTGTCAACTATTCCAGCACAAAGTTCTATAGTTATTCCAAGCTTACTGGGATACTTATCTGTGTCTATAGGTGTGGTCTGATCACAGCTAGGTATACTGGAATAGTATACAGCTGCAACAGTAAACACACATTTATATTTTACTAGAAGCAGTGAATAGTCAAGAGAACACAAATCATTTTTAAAACTTAGGCTCTAATTTTATATTCTTGGTATAACATTTAATTTATCAAATAAAAGAAAGTATTGTAATTGATAAAATTTTCGACTTTGAGATTATGATGAACCTTTAACAGTTTTCTGACTCTGAACCCAAAAAAGTGGATTTTACAAATCTGACTGTCTGTCCCTATGAGAGAATCCAAAACGAATTGATAACTTTTGTTCAAACTTTATATTGTCACATTATATGGCTATACCTCGGGCCTTTTCGTGATTTTAACCCTAGCCCACAGACAAGGAAAGAAAAGATCCACAGCCGCTAGGTTAAACGTGTTGGGCTACTTTTTGAGGCTTTACTCCTTCAACACTGGGATCACTAGGTGCATACAAGATAGAAAGGAAATTTCAATGTAAGCTCTGCATGAATACATTAACAAAGTGTGATGCCAACATGGGGTCATGCATGACATGATTATATCATTTTTCATAGAGCATATCTCAATAAAGGGCATGATAACTTAAGGAATCTCAAATACCCTAAAGATATGTTCATACACATGTCCTAGAAACATTTATTGAGCCATTTCCTTATGCCAGTGGCGGCTCGTGACCAAAAAAATAGGTGGTGCACAATTCAAATATTCTAAAATATGGTATATACACTTTTAATATATCGTACCTCTCTATATTTACATATCGTTTTACTTAGGCTAATATTTCACAGTAGCACGGGGGTGTGTGAAGCTTCAAAACAAATATAGGATTCGACTTTTAAAAGAAAAATCCATATTATACAATTACGAGGTTTTGACGGTAAAAATATTGACAGCTAAAAATATACCAAATATTTTAGTCAATTACTGACATTCTGAGCTGTTATTTACAGTACATTACAAATCAACATTAATTTGGAAAAAATAAAAAATAATTGAACACACCTACATTATTACAATCTTTTACTTTGCTGGTGCAATCATAAATAATTACCGTGTCTTACTACCCGTTCGGGTTATACACACTTACGCTAATGTGTAATGGTAGGGTGATTGTGAGATGAAATGGAGAACCTACAGTTTAATGTGGAATCCGAACCACGATGAAGGCCTGGCATTCCTCACATTCACAAGTTGTGATTAATACACGTCTTGTCAGAGGTGAAGGAAGGGTTTGGCAATCAGATAAATCTGTGCCGGGACCGAGGATTGAACTCCGGACCCCCAGCACAGAAGTCCGACACCTTACCCCTAGACCCCCAGGTCACCCCTCTGAGTCTAAAGAAAATGTTATCATTGATGAGGATTTTTCCTCTCTCACTAACAAAGATAAGCCTCAGATTTTTACTCAAACCGAGTTGAATAATTCAGTACAAGACTTAGGTCTTACCAAAGACAAGAGTGAAATACTGGGATCAAGATTAAAAGAAAAAAATGGTGAGACCAGCCAGTTTATTGTTGTGACGCACCTGGTTTAATTTTCAACTGGGAGAACTAGCTTAAGATAATAATGACTGGCAATTATTTATTGACGCTTAGAAAAGAAGTCTCAAAGAAGATTTATTGCATAATATAAATGCATTTCCTTCAATTTCAGTTGTGCATTCTGTTTCTCTGAAAGAAACATGAAAATCTTCAATTCATTTTAGAAAAAAATAACTATCAGGAACATCGATGGCTATTGTGTGGAGATCTAAAGGTTTCCTGTATCTTACTAGGCCAACAAGAAGGTTACACAAGATTTTCTTGTCTTTTTATGTGAATGGGACACTAGAGGTAGGAATAAACATTGGACAAAGAAAGAATGGCCTAAGAGAAGTTTAATGTTAGGGAGGGGGAAATTTATTTCGTGCCAGTCTAGTTGATCCTAAAAAAATATTATTTTCTCCTTTGCATGTAAAACTTGGGATAAAGAAACAATTTGTAAAAGCGCTGGACAATAGTGGTCTATGCTTCAAGTATTTTAGCTGAAAATTTCCAGTTTTATCTGAAGCTAAGATAAAAGAGGGAGTATTCGATGGACAAGGACAGATTAGACAAGCTTATGAAGGACAGTGAATTTTTGGACACTATGAACGTAATAGAACGTCAGGGATGGTGTTCTTTCAAAGATGTAGTCCATAAGTTCCTTGGAAAAGCAAAAGACGTAAAATATGAAGAAATTGTGACAAATACGTTAAGAAGATTGCAAGCTCTCAGGTGCAATATGAGTTTAAAACCCCACTTTTTGTACTCTGACCTTGACTACTTTCCTGATAATTTGGGAACTCTGAGTGAAGAGCAGGGTGAAAGATTTAATCAGGAAATAAAGGAGATGACGGTGGAACGTACCAATGATAGCAGACTATGTTTGGTGCTTGAAAAGAGAAGATACGCAACATAAATCAATGCAGCCCTCCTCCCAAGCAAAGAAAAAATTATTATCTTCAGACACTGATTATTTTTAAAAGTATGTAGGTACTCTGTTTAATATAGTAGAAATAAAAAGTTTATTTGGTTTTTAATGTTATAATGCTCTTTATTATACTAACAATCCACTTGTTTAGCATTATTTTTATGATTTGTATTAAAAAATGTATGTAATAGAGGTAAATGCACTTCAGCATTAAATTTATCATGTCGGAACTAGTTAAAATCACCTTTCATATTTGAGACAACATAAAAAAAGTTTTATTTCGCAGGCCAGTGTAATGAATGTTTGTGTAATGAAAGTGTAATAGTACCTGGTCTGAACTGCTTCACAAGCACCAGCACTCTTCGAGTTATGTTGAAGATCAAGATGCATACACTAGAACAAACAGTTTTAATCTTACTAGATTTTCAAAATTATCTTGTTTATAGAATCACCAAGAGAATGTATATTTTCTTTAATTAAGGACACTTAATGAGTTTTGACTAGTATGGTGACTATGGTGACATAGCAAACGAGATGAACAAACACTTGAGTAACAAATGAAGGCCAAAAAATTTGTTATATTAATGTAACACAGGTTTCAGAAAAATAATTATGTAATAACCTTTTTTAGATTATATTCTTACCTATCATGTATTTTAAGTAGATGCCATTCTTTTTTGTTGCCATTCTGAAATAAAATAAAAATTAAACCTTATAATAAAACATTTATCATGTGAAAATGTGCACATAACAATCTTTATCTAAATAGAGTAAGCTAATCAATAAAGTGAGTTGACAGCGTGTTATTAAGCCTCAACTGTGATAATTTTTGTTTCTAAAGGGAGTTTATTACCGCTAGTTGAAAACATGAGTTTGACCTCTGGGCAAGTATAAAACTGACACATTGCAGAATGGAAGGGAAATATTATCTATCTTTAATCGTCAGTTTGTGGCAATAAAGAATAGAAAATCTCAAAATTCCTTCTATTCCAAATTACATGAATGCCACAAAAGATTTTATTTTGCCTTTGTCTAATGGTAATAGTGCTGACAACTTTCAAAAAATTACAAATATAAAGACATAAACATCAACTCAACAGATGGTGTATGATTTATTAGTTTAAAAATAATATTAGTGGTAATGTGACAATATAACTTTCAGAAACCTGGATCACTTGGACGAATATAAAAATAGTGTTTGGTTAAGATAGAACACTGAAATTGGCAGATTTAATAAGTATCCCTGCCACACAAAAATAAGTAGATTGTTGAACAATTGTTCCTAAACTCTGCCCCCTCAACACCAAGTTTCTAGAACAGGGTAAAGGGGTCAATGTACCTATGGCCCCTTAGCTACAGTGCTTATAAAATGGAAAATTATTATAATGTTCAATAAATCAGATAAAATGTTTCATAGTTTTCTTTTGTTCACATTGATAAATCATGAAACACACAATTAATGTTAGGATGCAAATTTATGTAACACTTCCCATAAGATATTTTTGTGCAGGTGTACTATAGCTGATATGCTGACTTCAGGTGATTGTAGGGTCATTTTATCTGAGTAATGTTTTATCTTACTTTAAACCCCAAACAAGTGCCTACATGTTCTCCAACATTCAGGCACTGCTGCCAAATAAGAGTATAAGTTTTGCTAGTGTTACAGGTCCTGAAAAGAAAGATAAGGAGGCCCCCCCTTGCCTAGTCAATTTGTAAAGTTTGTTTGGTTTGCCGGCGATGGAGAGGTTAGCAATTGGCATTTGAACCCTATCTGGATATAATGAGGGTGTTTTTTCCTAAATAACGTCTTATTCTCTCTCCCTCCACACAAATGAATGTACATTTAATCTACAACTATCCTCTCCACACCGATAAAGTGCGAAAAGGCCGACCAAGTGGTGCAAAAATTATATATATTTAAAATAATTGAACATTTCCTTTTCTAATGTCTGTTCGAGCGATTCGCATATTTATATAAATGAGAAAGGAATGCAGAAAGTAGAATGTGGAGAAATTTTATCCGTATATGAGCAAATTCAGGTAAAATTCTTTTTAAGTTGATTTACTGTACATATCAAATAGTAGAAGAAGAAGAAGAGGGACTTTGAATTAGTTTAAAAATGTAATAGTTTTATTGTGTTGTTTTATTTTATTGCCAAGTGTAAAAATGGGTCTTCTGTTTATTGTCTACCTTTATATTAGTATTGTGTTTTCGCAGTGGCTAATATGGCCTGGCTATCAACATTTTACTACACTAGTGGGGTAGGAATGAGGAAGACACATTTAGAGGAAATATATCCAGAATATTATAGCGGAAGAGTGGAAAACCATTTAACTAACCACTCGGTACACACGGTCCGGATTCACACCTCGGTTACCTGTCACAGACGAGATTGGCGTTTAGTCCACGTGTCCACCTAACTTATAGGTACTAAATTACATGTATAATTGTTTTCAGTCAGTGCCATGAGTTTATAGTTTTTTAAATGCATGTATGTTTCTTGAGCTTAAAATGTATATTAAAGTTTATTGTGCATTTGTTGATCTGGAGAAAGTGTATGATAGGGTGAATAGAAGTTTGTTATGGAAAGTTCTTAGAGTGTATGGTGTGGATACATGGTTAGTAAATGCTATTATGGCAGTGTATGATGGAAGTAAAGCGTAGGTTAGGGTGAAGTGAGGGTTCTGTTATATACAGATGATGCCGTAATAAAGGCTGAGAATGAAAAGTGACTTGCAAAATGCATTAAATCATTTGAATGTGGCGAGAGACAGAATGGATCTTCGTATAAATGTCTCCAAAACTATGGTGATAGTTTTTTAAAAGGACGGATCAGGAAATGTTTGTTAACTTAGTATAAATGAAAAACTTTGTTTCATTGTTTAGAACAGGTGAATGATTTTATATATCTGGGCAAAATGTTCCGTAAAAATGGAAGGATGGGTGGGTGAATGCATCTCAGAGAGTAGTTGGATGTGGACTATTGCAAAGAATGATCAAACTGTAGTGTATGACGTCATACTCTACTATCACCCGCGCTATTGAACTCTGAGCCCACAGTGTGTGGCGCTAGAGGGCAGGTCACGTGGTCTTGCTCTCTGGCTTCCACGCGGGTGGGACCACAGTTCAACTCTAGTTCACTTTCTATATTCATTCACTTTGTGTCAGTCACTAACTAATTGACTTCGAGTCAGTCTAACAGGACAGGTCTTGTCAAACCAAACATTTCTATCAGACTTTGTTCTTTGTGAATCAGTTGTAATTGTAATGTAAACCTGTAAACTTGTCATGTTTAACAAAGGATTTCAGTTACCAATTAATAAACGTTCAATAACCTGGCATCGAACCTTCTTCTTTACTAACCAGTGGTTATAGCCTAAATCAGTACGCTTCCAGTAACCAAGTGGTTAAAATGTGTGATAAACAACAGAACAAGCAACAAGAAGGTAACGACAAGTTTTCAACAGAACAAGTTCCAAAGGTTCCAAAACTAGGCAAAGATGGCAGTTTATAAAAGTGTACTAACACCAACATTGTTTTATAGATGTGAAGTGTGTGTTTGAAAGGGAATCCAATAGATCAAAGTGAAAGCTTTGGTTTGGGTATGTTGAGAGGATGAGTGGGGATCAAGTGAGCAAATAATTATATTAAGGTATAGTGCATTGATCAAAAGGACGTGGCTAAATGTTGTAGATGAATGAAACATTAATAGTTTTAAGAATAATAGACCATGTATGACTCTTTGTGTGTATGTTGTTGAAGCAAAGGAAGTATGCAAGGATAAGGAAAGGAAGTGGGAGTGTGGAGAAAGTTAGTATTAAGTATGAAGTTGTTTTTTGAGCTAATACACAGTTTCTTGCCTATCCCGTAAGGGAATGGCGTGTGTGTTTGTGTGTGTGTGTGTGTGTGTGTCTGTGTGTGTGTGTGTGTGTGCGCGTGCATGCATGTGTATATATGAATTATGTGTATGTGTGTATATGTGTATGTATATGTATGTGTGTGTATATGTGTATGTATATGTATGTGTGTGTATATGTGTGTGTATGTATATGTATATGTATGTGTATGTGTATGTATGTATATGTATGTGTATGTGTATGTGTGTATATATGTGTATGTCTGTGTATGTGTGTATATTTATATTTGATATAATGAGGGTAAAGCTAATGTATAATTTATATGTTATGTATAATTTGTTTTTAAGTACAGTCCCCAAACCCACATCAGTGTCCGGCGCCTTTCCCTAAGGGTTTCCCAATTTTCCTCCAAGCAAATGTGGGTTCATTCCCTCTCAAGTTTTACCTTTTTCTTGAAAGTTGGAATTTTGCAGGGAAGGTATTTTCCCATATGGTCAGAAAAATCTAAAGATGTAAAATCTTGAAATAAGGCTTTAGGAAATGGAGGGGAAGGATATAGTTAGAAAAAGCATTTTAGGCAAAATATAAAATTAAAATTTGAGACACACGTAGAGACAACTCCATACAACCAAATAAAAATAGAAGACTTATCAGGCTGGTGGAGGATTGAATAGGTCAGGTGTAAGGAAAACCCCAAACCACAATGAAGGTCTCAACATTATTAAATGTAGAAATGAAGGACCCTCGAAATTTCCAACAATAACATAACACTCATCCTCTATTATCAATATTATAATTTCAACTAATCTTAGTTATTAGAAGAGCTAACTCTGCTGTATTGTACTAATTTCAGCCAACTGGTCGGTTCGAATTTCGAGGTTGTGTCCATAGGGTGTGGTTTTCTATCCTTTCTTCAGATAAATGCTGAACTCATAGCCCCTTTACCATAAGGAGTATTTGTTAATATTCAAAACTATTCTTAGTCAACCTATATTATCTTTGACTAATCTAACCTAGTAGCAAGTAGTTCAATTCTGTTAAAGACTAGTCGTGTGCTAAGTTCTAACCCATTAGTTATTAGTTCGCTCCCGACAAAATATTGTTTACACCAAGGTTAATTTATAGCTTAGTAAACAAAATGCTTTCATGCAAACAAATTTAACAATTATCACTTTCAATTTTAGCATTTTTAAATATAAGATGCTAGTATTTTTTGTGCATAGTATCTTACATTCCATTCAGGATATCCGCATATTGACTCAATATGCTAGCTATGAGGAAGGTAGAGTTTAAAGGAGATGTACCCTAATTTGCAATGAGAGAAAGTCGAACACTGATAAAGAAAAAGCCTGTTATATAAGAATGAAGCTGTGTGTACCAGTATTTTGAGGTTGGTCTTAGTATCACAATAGTGTGTAGTGTGTATTTTTGTAGTGAATGGATAGGAACATTAATATTATATTGTATCAAAGAGCAAATCCATTTAACACACGTGGGTGTTATATTTTGACCCTTATTTTTCAGTGTAAAATTAATAAAAGTTATGTTTCTTCCCCAATTATAAAAGAAATAGAAGTAGTGCACCCTGAACTTCCTGCAGCCAAACTTTCATGAACTAAAATACAAGCTTGTTAGAGAAATTAAAGGTAATATAATATTACAGGTGTCACAAAATTTGGGAACCTTATTTAGAGGTAAAGAGCCTAAAGTAAAAAAGTTGGTGCCTGAATGAACCTAAATTATTTAAATGATATTTTGCTGTGTATGTATTAAGTATAAATAGGATTTACAGCCCTCTCATTATTGAAAAAGTTCTTAAATTCAATATTTAGAAAAAAATCTCATGTCACAGGTGTTACGAGTGACCTATGGATGTTTCTAATTACTCTAGGATTGTGATAGATTCAGGATACCATACTTCCTTTATGATGTACATTGTACAGCCATTGTTGACAAGGAATTAGCTCAATTTACATTTGAGAATTAAGAAAATAATAAAATTAAACAAAATTGATAGCGATCGTTCCCAAAACCAGTTCAGTCCAAAATTGAGTAGCTTTTATCTTGATCCTTCAGGCAAGGAAATAAAACATTTATAAAAACAAGCTGTGGCCTCTTAAAACAAGTGGACTTTGTCAGAGATCTTCGTGAACACAAGTTCAGTCCTCTACTCATGCGTATAAGCCTGTATACCAACAAGTGTGTGGTGGCAGGAATACTCTTTCGAGAGTAGCCCCGCCCCACAAGATGAATGACTCAGACGTGATCCATACGCTTCACTAAGTAATAGTGAATTTTCCAAAGCCATTAGTGTTTCAATAGGTAATAGTATAATAATAACATATTATGTGCTATTTATTCAAATAATCCATTGTTTTGAGGTAAATGAAGATGATGTTGAAGTGTATGATGAGATTTTTGAGTAGACCAAATGATCTTTTTTATATTATCACAGACACAGGATTACGTAATATTTATTTAAATAAATCAATTGTTTACTAGATTAATTGTCAGTAATGATTACATACTCTTTCCCAAATAAGAATATTCTAAATTTAAAGTCATGATTCTATACTTGATCCCAATAATAATTTAGATGATAAGTTTGAAAACAAGTTCAGTCCATAGCCTTAACTTGTTTTGGGCTGGATTGAAAAATGTAATTCTCAATACCGCCACACGTGAACTGGTAATATTTTGTAAAAATGTTCCAAACAGATGCATAAAGTCTTCAGAGCAAAGGGAAACATATAGAAATTAAAAATTAAAACCAGTTTAGTTGCTACAGGTTTTTGGCTCTCCTGTCAATTTTAGAATATGGACTGAATTGGTGTTGGGAACAAGCTCTTCAATTACTATTTGATTCATCCTAACCTGAGACCGGAAGTAAACAAACCTTCCCATATAATTACACGAAGGACAAATATGAATGGTGGAACTTTAGTACAATATTTTAAATTTAAATATTTGTATAGTCAGTATCATAGCAAAGTAGGTCACTACGAATGTTAGTATTTTTTAATATTTTAAATTTCCTGTATTATGTTTAACAAAACTCCCATCACTTAACACTGCTAAGATGAAATGTCGACTGACTGTTACTGACTTGAGGTTAACATGTGATAAGGACTGTATCATCAGGTCCCTCAATGCTGAATCAGGAGTTTGTGGTATTCAAATAGTGCTTGCAAAGCATAAAGTATAATTTCTAAATCAAATGAAGGGGTAATGTTAGTGTTATTTTAAAACAAGTTCAATAGAAAACAAAGGAAGGAATATTTAGTAAAAGGATGCCAGTGAAGTCCATTCACTAGCAAATCAGAGCTTAGACTTCCTTGTTTCTTTGTTTACATCAGATCTCAGCTAAAATACCATTTAGTTTAATTAGAAAAAATACAACTATTTGAACAAAATTTAACTTAACAGCTAGTAATATGCAAAATATAATAGATCAATCTGTCAGGTAAAAAACAGGTTCAAATGAAAAAGGAAGGACTATCATTTCATTGCCAAATAAACATGGTAAAAATAATAAATCCAATGGATCCATAAAACTTTATCTTTCAAAGGTGTTAAACTAAAAATATCCATTTGGTTAAAAAAAAATTTTTTTTAATATTCCTGCTTTTCATGGATTGACTGCAAAATGATGGACAACAATTTATTGATACAAATATATGATTATTTCATCACCGTATCTTACTGTGACTTACTCAGGTTATATGCATATATGATAGATACTTTAAGGGGTAAGGATGAGGAAGGAAGTATTTTAGGTTATCTACTTGTATTTGCATGGAAGAAGAGTGGAAAAACCACCCTCAGTAGATCTGACCGGGACTCAAACCTCCATCTCTCCGTCAAAAGCATACCAGTGTAATTTACAAAAAAAACATTTGAGCTAATTGAGGATGGTTTTCAATTTGCCAATAATGTAATTATGTTTTCAATATGATAAAATGTAAAGTAGTAAAATTTACGAGCCTTTAGCATTCATGTCTCACAAAGAAGTTTAGCATTCTATGAATTAAAGTCCCGACACAGACAACTCCGTATCTGTAGTCCATAAGAAATCGATGCCACAATATCAGATTGCTCTGGCCACAGAGTCTTTATCCTTAAGTTACCCAACTTTTAACTTTCTATAGACTACCAATCACAGTCGAATAAATATTGTGTATGTGCATTGAAATAAAAGAACAAATGGCAGTGAGAGGATCTGTCACAATGGAAACATATAAAAAATGAAATTGGAGCTATTTCAGAAACGTTTTTATAAAAATCTTATCTCTGGAAGAGCGGCTTCTAGGAAAATGTTTTCTGAGAAATAGCAAGTTCTCAGAAATATTGGCTTTGCTTTTGTAGGTTCAACCAATTATTACAAATATTAAAAGTGTTTTAGTTTTCATCCAAAATACTAGTACATCCGTTTTGCATTTTCAGGTTACTGCAAACATTTATTTATTTTTAAGTTTGATAGTTTAACTCTAGTTATAAATATATTTCTTTTGATTGTACTTAGCCTACATTTTAGTATATACTAAAAGTTTACTCAACAAAGTTGTTTTTGGTTTCTTTATTTCTTAAATTATGATCAGCTGAAGGCTTGACGCTCACTCCTTGCTTAGACAATTTTCTTTCGAATGTTTTGATTGGACGAAGTCTCTTACTATCTCATTAGTTGAAACGGTCACGTGATTAGATCACTTAAGTTGGCCCCCCCACCCCATCAAAATTAAAATGTACCACCGTTTTGCACCTATTTTGCACTGTTTTGCACCTAAGTATTACGTTTTGCACCCTAACCCCAGAGACTGTTTATGTTTAGGGGGGGCCAAGTTAATAGTAGCCCCCCCTCCCCCCCACTATCAAAATGTTGGATTTTTTTATGCCAGCTCAAAAGTCCTGTTTTGCACCGTTTTGCACCCAAGTTTGGCGTTTTGCACCTAAATAGTTTTGCAAGAAAAAAATATTTTAAAGGGAAAAAGGTGGGGGGGCCAAGTTAAGCGTAGCCCCCCCCCCC